>JAGXCT010033525.1:0-18814 GCA_022495035.1 Philopotamus ludificatus | reverse complement strand
TCAAGATTTTGATTAAGAATTCATCAATATTTTGACTTGAATTGCTTGGGGTCTATTTTCCATTATAAATGGACCACCATCGGACGACGTCATTGGTTTCGAGCCGCCGTGACGGATCGGTTAATAAAACAACTCAATGTTTAATGGATTGAATTTAAAACTACTTTCATTTCTTCTAGACGGCAAATACGGAGGCTATTACGTCACAATGGAGTTGTTTTTCACAAGTAAAAATGGTCAAGATCACGTGACAATAGCATTTAAAATGCCCAATGTCAACATACGTCATAAACTGTATGTGAAAGTTAAAAAAACTCATATTTTTAATATCATTATTCAAATGTATATTTTTGTCAATAAATTAATTTGTATTTTAATCATGCGGATATCATCATAAATGATTCAAGTTATGCGATCATTGTTTCTTAGAAAGAATACAATAAAACGGCCATAAAAAATGGCCTCTGTGAATGTTACGGAAAATCACTTTTTTTATACATTACTTGAATAAATTTTCCGATTTCGCGGAAAATCAATTAAAAATAGACTCAATTTTGTGACAATATGTATTGGTGTTTAATTAAAATTTAAATTAAGGCGGTTTAGTAATTGAAAATTTTCCATGCAGGGATCGATTTCATTGAAAGCACGTGACAATTTATTTGATTAATAGTTTGATCAATTGGATTCTAATATATTGTGATAGTTGACACTTGTCATCATCGATGTCAACGGTCCATAAAAACAAGAGGGCGTGTCGCTTCGAAAAAATGACAACATATCTTATGTAATTCCGATAAAAAATAGGATTTATCAGATATATATTTATTGATATAATATTGTCGTTATTTTTTTTGGGGTTTTGCAGTTGTGAATCAATTTGTTTTTGTCGGATTCGTATATTCGTGACCCCTGTGTTGCCGATGGCATCGCAGTTTCGTTCAATCAAACATTTCGTGCAGACAACAGACGGCATTTGCTTCTGATTGTTTTCATGTGACTTCAATTAAAATTGGACATACTGGACGAATAATCGAGATGCGAATAAAAAAAATCAAAAACATTGCGTGTTGTTTAAAAATATCAATATTGACCCGCGGGTTCAATATTCGCATAACTCCCGATTTTAATTTTGTTATCGAATTAAAATCGAGATTTTTTTTAGAACAAGGGTAAGGCTGCAACTTGTGGAACAAGAGTAAGGTCAGATCGACACTCACCTTGCCGCATGCAACGGTTGCAATTAAAAATTGCATTAGAAATTTTCTAATCAATCGAATTTTTTTTATAATTAATTTTGAGATGATTTTATGATATCGTTAACTAAAACTTTAATCCACCATGGAATTAAAGTATTCTACTATCCCAGATGGTATCTTGTAATAAAAGATATAGTTGACGTATACAAATTAGAGACGGGTTTAATTACTCAAAACATACTCGGAATTTCCAAATATATTTATTCAAAGTCACTGTCTGATAACGCATCAAGTTTGCATGGAATTGACGAATAAATATGTTAAAAAATTACTGCCCTTAATTCATATTAATTTTAGTGCTTTAGTGGTTTTTTTACTATTTTTAGTGGTTTTTAGGCGATTAATTTGGAATCATATTTAAATCTGTGCTAGAAATAACTAAGAATAAAAAATAATTATGATAATGCAATGACACCATTTATTTATTTTAGAGATTCCATAAATAATAATTCCATAATGTTTTTTTCTTGTTTTATATTTTTATGTGAAGAAGTAAAATTTAAATGATTTTCTTTCGCAGTACTTCTTCAAAAGAAACAAGAAGATTTGACATGAAGATATCAATCGACAATGAAGAATTTATGGAGATCAAAATGTACTGTACTACGCCCTTAGATGGGATTCAGCCTAATCCATCGGCCTGTTCCTCTAATTGTTTCTAGTCTTCCGCTCATTTTAAATATTCTCGTTTTCTAATACTCGGCCACCTCGCCCCCCCGCCCCCCTTCAACGACACAAACCCCCCCAAGAAGAACGCCATCGACGAAAAATCGGAATTTTCTAACTATGTGTAACCGGGGGGGGGGGTGCAACCGAAGATCAAACATGAACCCCGATCATCGCACCACCATCACACGTCACACTGACCTACCGCCCACAATTATCATTCATAGATTTAAGTGCTTCGTTCTCCCTATTTTCAGAATCCCCACCGATCTACCCTGCTGGGCAACTAAGTTTACTCGTTCCTACCCACCGACCTGCTTGGTCATGGCCCTACCTCTAAGCCCCTCATTAAGAGTTTGCCAGATCAACGTAGAAGGACTAACTGCTGCAAAATCAGAATACCTATCCAGATTGATGACGGAACAAAGCATCGACGTCATCGCAATACAAGAAACTCACATCCCCTCGGATGAAAACATGACGGCCAGAGGCACAATCGCCGGCTTTCAATGTGTTGGAGCCATACACCACCCCAAACACGGAATCGCTACATACGTTAACCTAACCATCGACAACGCATCTGTAACTTGTTCACAGACAGAAACAAACTACGCAATAATCGCCATCGAAATCCGAGGTACTAGGATCGTCAACGTCTACAAACCACCGCTGGCTATCTGGTCAGCAGACGTCATTAGAATCTTCGAACACCCGACCATCTACACGGGCGACTTCAATAGCCACAACACCTGCTGGGGCTATGATAAAGACGACCTTAACGGCACAAGACTATATGATTGGATGAACTTCAATAACCTTCATCTCGTCCATAACATCAAGGACAGAGGTTCTTTCCACTCCGCCAGGTGGAAGAGGGACTACTCACCAGACCTTTGCTTCTCCACAAAGTCACCCTCTGGCGACCCAGTAATGATCCAAAGACTCATTGGAAACAATTTCCCAAGAAGCCAACACAGGCCAAGTTTTATACGTATTGGCTTAGTTGTCCCCCTGATCAAAACATTAAGCAAACCTAGGTGGAACTTTCAACGCGCGGACTGGAGGAAATTCTCAAAATTAGTCGATGCCCATTTACAACGAACCCCCGCTACCCCCATCAACTATGAAAGGTACGTCGAGGCTAATAGGAAGGCGGCCAACTTGTGGTTTTAGGAAACAGTACTGCCAGGGCTGGACGGAAGAATGCAACGAATTATATAAGCGGTACATCAGGACGCAGGATCTAGAAACCGGCAACAAGCTCATCGAATGCCTAAACAGTAGCAGGCTGGCCATCTGGGCAGAGAGAACCGCTGGAATGGACTTCACGCACTCGAGCAGGAAAGCCTGGGCCCTCATCCACAAGCTGGGGCAATCATACTCCCCCCCGCAGGGCAAGGGAAAGATCTCCCCGAACAAGTTAGCAGAGAAGCTGAAAAATAACGCCAAGGTCCGCTGCAACCACGCGGCCGCAAACACCAGATCTCAACACTCGACAAAAAGAAATCTAGAAGAAAACTCCGTCTACTCTGCAGCATTTACGCTGCCGGAGCTCAAACTAGCCATCAGTTTCCTAAAAAGACATAAAGCGGGTGAGCCAGATTGCATCTTCCCGGAATTTATCATCCATAGCGGCCCAGCCACAAAGTGGTTGTTACTGAGGATATTCAATAACATTCTAAAAACGGGAACCCTTCCCAGCCTCTTTGAATAATGCAACATAGTTGCTATTCCCAAGCCAGGCAAGGACCCCAACTTCGTAGAAAACTACCGTCCAATCTCCCTTTTGTGCTCAAATTTCAAGCTACTAGAGCGCCTTCTGCTTCTTAGAATCGAAGACTCAGTTGACAAAGTCATCCCTCCCGAACAAGGAGGTTTTAGGAAGAATATGGGTTGTTGTGACCAGGTGATGGCACTTTCGAACTATATAGAAATGGGTTATCAAACCGGGGTCAAAACCGCAGTGGCCTTCATAGACACAGTCTGGGTAAAGGGGTTGCTTATAAAGATCGCTAAAACAATCCCATGCCTCGCTATCTTTAGACTCATAGCTAACATGCTGACCAACAGACGATTCGTGATCCGCATAGGCGACGAGGTTAGCAGGGAAACGTCACTCAGCAATGGTCTCCCGCAGGGATCGGTGCTATCACCAATTCTATTTAATCTCTACATAAGTGACATCCCCCCTACGCATTGCCGTAAATTCCAATACGCGGATGACACGGCTATTGCCTGCCAAGCTAATAGCTGGAGTCAATGCGAAGAGACAATTGGGCGCGACCTCACTACCCTGAATAACTACTATAACAAATGGAACCTTATGCTGAACCCCAGCAAGAAGTGGGTCTCTATCCCACCTGAACAACGCTCAGGCACACCGCCTCTAAAGATAACTTTCAATAGGGAAATAATCACTAACAACCCGTGCCCTAAATACCTCGGAGTCACATTCGACAGAACGCTTAGCTTCAAGAGCCACATTACGAAGACTGCCAGGAAGGTCAGATCTAGAGTCAGCCTTATACGGAAACTGGCTGGCACCGGCTGGGATGCAAATACCCCGACATTAAGAACCGCGACGATGGGACTAGCATACTCCACGGCAGAATACTGCGCACCTGTATGGATAAACAGCAACCACACGGCAAAATTGATACAGAACTCTATAAAGCAATGAGAATCATCTCAGGCTGCGTAAGATCAACCCCACTAGCGTGGCTCCCTACGCTCTGTAATAATAACATAGTCCTGGCGTGGACCTCAGGCGTAAAGCGGCCCTAAGGAGGCCTCCAAGATACCATGAAGCCGGGATAGGAAGAGATTTTATAATAAATAACGATCTCTCCAATTCTCCCCAGCCAGATTGAAATCTTAGAAGACCACTATGGCCATCGGCTAATGCAGGCCCTACTCAACGGCAGAACCTAACAGTAACATGGCGGAAAAGGTGGAACGAGGCGACGCTGGAGAACAAGGGCGTCATCGCAGACCCAGCCAGACCCCCAACCGGGTTTCTACTTCCACGAAAAAAGTGGTGCCGACTTAATCGCATCCGAACGGGTCACGGTAGATGCGCCAATATGCTGTACAACTGGGGTATGGTAACGGAACGGAGCTGTGACTGCTCCACATCGTGAATGATTGATTGCCCACGGAGAAGACTGAACGGAGGAATCAACGCCTAAATAATGCTGATGAACAGGCGGGAAGCTTGGCTGGATAAACTTGATATCGACATCTGACCAGTCCAACTCAGTCTGAGATATTCATCAGTCTCGCCAGCAGCGCAATGGACTTCCTAGTCCCAACCCGCCCGCTGCGTCGATCCGACCAATAGACCTGGTAAGAAACACTTCTCAGCGCCCCTCGCATCAGTAACCGGTGCAGGGTCGCGATTATCCCAGGCTAGGTTGCCCCGGCCGCCAAGAATTTATCAGAAATGAAACACAATTCTCTGCTACGCCATTGGAATCTCGATTTTACCGACATCCTATTACATTTCTCAAAGCATGTTTTAGTAATTTCGTAACTCAATGTTAAGGTCTGTAGAAACGCATGCTTTAGAATAACCAAGTAGGAGTACCTAGAAACAACTTTGTATCTCTGCCACCAGTAACTGGTGGTAGGATGCGACTACTCTGGGCTAGGCTAGATCTGGCCCCTAGTCATCCAAAGGCAAATGCCGTGGGATAGTTCCTTGAGCCGTTTCCCCATCACATCCGCTTCCTATAAACTCGCCTGTCCTTAAGTCCTAGACTGCAGCGGCAACGAGGAAATCCCTGTACGGATGGAAGCAATGCCGCACCTGGTGGCTGTTTTAGACTATCGCTAAGGCGTGCAATGTTGGCCTGCCGGCCCAAAGAGGGGCCTGCCCCTCCGTAAGGCTAGTGGGTCAACTTGCACCTGGATTACGTAGCCAACTAATGTTGTTCTTGGCGTGCTCCGAAATGGAGGAGGAAACTCCAATAACGACGAGCATGCGAAGAATGGCAAAGTAAAAGCCATACGAAATCATCATCATCATCAAGCTCTGATCACACATGAGTGTCAATCGTCTAGTACTGGAAATTGATGATTGGCCGCGATAAAAATCTGGATGCTATCGCATTGGGCAGCCTTATTCAGATGATGACTTTCGGTTTCCACCGTTATCCGCGTCTTTGTGAAGCCTGGGAGCCTGTGGGAAACGGAACATGATAAACGAGCGAGATACCCACTGCCGGGCTCTATTAGTCAACGTTCAGTTCCCACGCGGCTCCATTTGCCACCATTGTCTCCGGCGGCGATAGTATTTCACCAGTCAGACTAATCGGAGTGCGTTGCATCGCTTTTGTTTCATTTTTTTCAGCAAAAAGCCATTGTCGGGTGTAATGGGCTCGACGTGTGACAGTCAGCCCGGCGAGCTGATGCGGAGCGGTCGGTTAGACGGTCAAGTAGTCAAGTCGGTGGTCGCTCTTCTGGAACCGAGTCGCGATGACCTCCGTGGCTAGCCGTGCTCAGTGATAGGACCCGTAAAAGAGGAACTGTGCGCTCAGCAGTGAGTTGTTGTGTTGTGCTCCGGAAGCAGCAGTCACTGATCTTGAAATAAGTCGGAAAACGTAACCGATCCAAGGATCCACGTAGAAGATTGATTTTGGAGAAATGTTTGACTTACTTTCCAAACACGTAAAAAGCAAAGTGAAAACCTCCAATCTGATCCACGATTGATTTTGCGTTATAAAAACGCGATTATTGGAATAGAGAATTTGAACTAAATTTGAAGAATCGACGAATATCGAAATGGAATTTGAATAGATTTTCAATTTTAATGAAATGTGTCTCATGGAGACTTAATGATTTTATTAAAATCGTGTTATCGGGCCGATATATCGGCCCTATGGTATTAATAGAGTTAATTTAGCTAGAAACATCTGCCAAATCCTTCAGAATATTTTGGTGTAGATTTTATTTTAAATACTTCCCTTTTGCTTCCCACTATAATACATTATTAATTTCTTTATAACAATGTTATGGTAGTCTTTTTCTATGCCTTCCCTTTTTATATTGTTATGATGTCGTCAATAATAAGGTCCATTAATATATTTTTTAATAAAGTTAATTTTTTAAATGAAGAGGATAGTATTTCCCTTTAGCTTCCCTCTAATTTTGATCAAATTTCCTTCGTCTTCGTGATTCAAACTACTTTGTAATTGACAAATAATTTCGTAATAAGGCCTTTGAAGATCTATCTGTATCTGAGATCATGTTCAGAAGTTTAATTTCTATAATTATTTTCATCAAAAGCATCCGCCATTTAATTTAATAACAGTTCTAGCTCAACTTCCCTTTCTCTTCCCTTTGCTTTTTTTTGTTATTCTTTTACCTTTATCTTAATTTATTTGGAAGTTGATTATTATATTCAATGTTGATATTTCGAAATTGAGTTTTATTGAATATTTTTAATAATTCTTTAAAATTTCGATTCCATTAATCGAAAGAAAAATAACTAAAACGTGTGGTTAATTTCACTTGACAGATAAACCGCTTTGAATTAAACCCTTTCTTTATTTAATAGCCTCGTTTACTTCTGATTAGAATAATATTGTTTTGGCACAATAAAACGGCACCTAACGCACACTTTTTTCGGCCATGACCGTCCGACTAAAACAAATAAACTGATTGCGAAGAGAACGTTCGCGTAAAAGCAGAAAGAATCGCTTTTGCACTCTGCCGTTTTTATAATACACATTTCGACACTCGCATATAAATAAATATAAAACTTTACAATAGTCCATTAACACTTTCACTGACGGCGTTGACGCATATAAATTAATTTAAATAATCTACATATTTTAAATCGACATTAGAAACGTTTTAATTATCACGCGGGTGTTGTATTTAATTGAGATAAAAATGTGTTGACAGATTACCGCGATAACCTTTTTGTGAGTGCGATTGGCAACGGTTTTCAAAATTGTAACAGATTACGCCGAACACTGGCGAAACGGATAATAACAGCGTTTAAGCGTCGTTGTGCAAAAAAATTAAATTTGAATTAAATTTCGCGCGAAAATTTAAAACGTCAGTTGCGACGCTTTGCTCCACGAAGGCAATTTATAAAAATTATTTCGGTTGTAAATAATGACAGAATTCGAAAGTGGACTGATTTTGGCGGTTTTTTTTTTGAGATGAAAAAATATTTAAATTTTTAATATTATGATACTTTCGATAGTAAAATGTATAATAATAATAAAAAAAAACCAACGTTCATATGCAATTTTTTCAATTATTGTCGGCGGAAATAGATGACAGTTTTTATGCTACTCATTGGCGATTATATATTTTTTGCGATATTGCGGTGATTTTCTAGAATGTATCAAACAAAAACAATGTTTTTTTTTCATTCATGTGTATGTTTATTGTACCGCGCTAAACAAGAATATATAATTTACACGTTTTTTTTAATGGAATTTCATTGAATCGACCACTTTTACTTTTGTTTATATATATTCTATGATTCAGGCGTTTTAATGAATATCTTTGAAACGCTGACTTCATGCCGATTGAACACAATTCTATGAGTCGCATCGATTGAAGTTTTCCGAAAATTGGCATTGTTTAAAACAAATAGATTTATTGTAGTCGCTGGCTAATTTTAAGAAGCGACATTCACTTATTCCGTGATTGGCATTCATCATTCGATGACTTTCTCGAAAAAAAATTATCGCGACATTATGACAAAATTGCATTGATGATTATTTAAGAGGTTTCAATTCAATTATTGTATAGAAACTTTTCAGACAGTCAAATAATATTGATTCAATAACAAACCGCACATGTCAACAGTAATTAATTCAAAATGGCCGCAAAACAAATGAATATTAATTAAATATTTTGACAGATGTCATAACAGCTTTTTTTATGTCCATCTTCGTCGTAATATTTTATATTATTATATTATATATTACAGTCGTTCTGGATCACTGATTATATTTACAGTTTCCCGCGATTGAATCGACAGTCCGTTCACACTCCGCTGGCGATTAATCGTAAGCGAAACGAATAATCCCTTACTGTCAAGGCGACTCATTATTCCATTGTTTTCGCAATGTCTTTGAATATATTTTATCAATTGACATTTCTGCCGAACTGTGCCAATTTGGCGTTACATTTACACGAAAATCATTACGCCATATTTCCCCTCCCCGATGTGTTCAATAATGAAATTTTTCATGGCATTGTTCGGCGGTCGGGTGGCAGTTCACTCCTGTGAGAAGTTTCTCAGAAGAACGCGTCTCTGTCCCGATCAACGTCGTCGGTTACGACACACGCGTGTGTTACGACATTTTCGATTCAAACAAAAGCGGTTCGATTCCCACGGGTGTGTGTGTGCGCATTATTTTTTCATTATTATGACGAAGAAAAAATTCCCATGCATTATTATGTCGTGTTAAGCGTAAACACGCGAAATTAGAGCAAAATTTCGCTCTTGTTCGTGCAAAGTGAAATATTGCACAGATTCGAAACTGATTTTTTTTTAAATAATAAACATTACGATAATAAAAATCGATACCATCGATTTATGGGTGATGATTGAAGCGATATGAGTTATGTTATGATACGCTACGCATATAAATTTATTATACGAGCGTATTATTCGCCTGTCGGTGCATAAATTTAACGATTACGTTTCAATTAAAAAAAAATGTGGTGGGCGATTTGACTCCATTTGAATAATTATCGGTTATCGGTTATTTGTTTTAATAACATGCATATAGAACGCGTCGAACAATTTAACTATTAGGATTGATTTATCTCATCGGCGTTGATTTGAATACGAAGTGCAATTCAAATCGCTCGCGAACAACAATGTAATGTGTTGCAAATTAATTCACAGTTAACACATAATTTCGATCGTAATTGATAATTCGGATAATTGCAGTTACGATTATATTGTGTGGCTGCCACGTAATTGGGAATGCATTATGTCGCCATTGTTGTTTCATGTCCTCCATTTTATGCAGACGTCTAATTATTATTTTCATTATTGAGCAGTTGATTTTTATGGAAATATGTGATGCGAAAGTGATATAAATAAAAATGGTGAGCAGAAATTACACTGTCCAAGCGGACAGGGGAATAACCCTCAATGCTAAAAGTCCAAACAACACTTCGCCGACTACCAAAACTACGCAGAATCATCTGACGAAGTCTAAGCAAAACATACACTACAAACAAGCGTCGGTCGGCACTCAATTCAGTTCTCCGTCGACGAAATCGATCCAGTACACGTATTCGGCGCCATTGCCGAAGAACAAGTACGAAAAATCGTCGATACCGACGTACACGCCGACGGTAAATCAAGATTTAAGCAATGGCGTCGATTTAAAGAGCATAACTCCAATATCAGAAAACGCGTTGACATACGCTTACCTTCCGGCGTCGAGAGAAAGCTCAGTGTATATCGAATCCTCTTTCAACAAGCAGCGAATAAACGGCAACGATGCCCTGTACCAGAAACAGTACACGCCGAACATAAGCACATTCGTCACCCCCAACTCCGACACGTACTCCATGAAGACTTACAAGGCCAGGCCCGTGACTCCGAACACGTCTCCGAACAACAACGCCGCTAATCTGCCGTCGATTCCTGAAAATAGCGTCGAAGAGGGCGTGGAGTATCCCGTGGACGTCGGAAACTATGAATATTGCACTAAAACTTCAAAATGCCTGGCTAATGCCGCTTTGAAATGCAGTTCTGCTAGAGAATCCGCTATGGGAGTCGCGGATAATAGAGGAGAGGCGTGTTGTAGAGAGCATGCCGATAACAGAAGCAGCAGATTCCAGTATCTTTCTGAACGTCCATTGGAAATAACAGATTCGCTGAAAGGATACCACAAGTATAAGTATCAGGTATGATTAACATCACTAATTATATAAAACCTCATGTCTGAAGATCGTGACTATTCTTGTTCCGAATCTTCTTGATTTTGGCTCTCCAGCGGATGAGCGCCCTGCCCTTTCCCTTGCATCCTTGTACGTTTCTAAACGCGACGAGCTTCTCTAGGCTATCGTTTCTTCTAGCGAGATGTCCAAAGTATCGAAGAATCCTTTTGAGACGTATAGTAGTAAGTCGGTCATCTTTATTGATCCCTTCTTGTTCATGGTTTTTCAGGGATAGTAGTGCAATGGTTTCCTGTTGCTACCACAGTGATTCCTTTCAACTTATTTGTAGTACTTATTGTAGTACTGATCCCCTTATTAGGGATTTTGTTTTGGAGCTTCATTCTCTCGGTGATAAGATTACTAGGTACTTGCGAAACGTCACTAGCACCTAATCACATAGTCTCTGCACGATAACAAAGTATAAAACATATTTTTTTTGTAGTTATAGTCATATGCTGGTCCATGGTTGTATGAATTTATTAACTAAATCCTCTTCCTATTTACAGATGTGAATAAGAAGAGGATTCGCATTCTCAATAGTTAGAACTCTACAGAACTATTGAATACTTTATTTTGAATAAGTTTTTAAATGTTCAATTACATCATTTATTATGTATTTTAATCTAAAATAGTTAGTTTTATAATATTATGCTTTTTATTGTCCAATTCAGAGCTTTCGATATTATTTATAAAGTATTTTAAAATAAAGCTTATCAAATATTTGAAAAAAATATTTCCAAGGGAGTCGGGTTCTCATAATGTTGTCAGGACTCCCGTCTTGGTATACGGTTTTTTATAAAGATGTATCTATCTCTTGGCCATTGCTGGGATTGGACGTGTATCTTCTGCCATCGCTTGTATTGGATTTAACCCTCCTTACTCTGTGTCAAGGGAAGTGGGAGGGAGTTTGTCTCGATATTCGTTTTCCTCTTCGTCTTCACTGTGTCTAGGCAAATAGGAGGGGATTTGTCGTCAAAGCTAGCATTATCCTTATTGCGTAATAACAATCCATGCATCATGAAAGACGAGGTCCCCTAGTAAGGAGGAAGAAGGAATACAATAATCGAAACAAAGTCGTTTATTGACTTGTTTCGATTCTATTATTTTAGGGTTTTCCTTCTTAGGATATATTGTATCTGCTGGCTTGAAAATGTTAAAGAAAAAATAATTAGTAGCGTATTATTTTAATTAATAGATTTTTTAGTCACTTCATTTAATTTGTATCAGTTGATTTAATATTGCAGTCGATTTTGATTGGTTTAGTTTATTAGCAAAAGGTATATTAAAGGTATAGAAAAATTATTCAATATCTCATAAAATATTTTAATTCAAATAATTTTTAATTGATTATTTTTTAAATGAATCCGAACAAATATAAAAAGAAGACGCATTACAGAGATGATATTTTTTAGTTATAGTTTTAAAAATGTCAATACTAATAATAAATAATTTAGTCGATCTTCCAAAACCAATGTGAGATCAAAAATTTTAGTGCATATCTAAACATATGTATTTTTGTTAACGTGAAAAATCGAATATGACAAAATAATACAGTTATCCCGACAAAATACTGTAACTTTTTCCCATTAACACAAAACAAAAATCGCACAAAATATTTCGTATGTGAAACCAGTTGCATTAACTAAATGTTTGCACGAGTCGTTTAACACAAAAAAATATTTCACTCCCCGTAGTTTCGTGATAAACGAATTAAAATAAAATGATATACCATATATCCCACCAAGAGCACAAAAGAACTTTCCTAAGTGCTAATCCGGATTTCGGTGTCGGAATAGCTGTGTGATTTTTGTAATAGCCTGTTTTTTTCACGTTGTCATAAATTATCTATTTTTAGTCTCCGGTGACAATTCGTTCCAAATACGGCAGATTTCTCTGTCTCGACAGAGTTCTTTGCTGTCGAGGGACAGCAAAGAACCCAAATTCTCATCCTATTGACTTTGCCAATGCATTTCAAATGCGAGTGCACTGTGGATTTAGATGTTGAGAATTTTTGCAATAATTGTGTACAGTTTGACGATGATCTGCTTCAATAGTTAATTTTAGCAAGTCTTCTCTGAATTCAGTCGTCCTGATTAAGCGGTATCCTATTACTTCCTAATTGATCTGATTTTTGTTGACAGTCGTCTATAAACTAGATTAATAGGGATTGTAAGCTTGGTTATTTTGAAGCACTAATGGTAGAAAATAGAATACAAAATGTCTAAAATGTTGCTTTGATGCCTTCGGGTTTCTCCATTTAATTTATATTACGTATAAACCAGTATCATGGCTTGTAGGTAACATACATATTAGTCTATCAACTAGGGAATTCTTTATTTATTTATTTATTTGACTACGATGAATAAGATTTAAAAAAATCTAAAGATGCAAAAGGAATGAGTCTCTCATACTAATATTGTCCCTAGTGTCAAACCACGACACTGGTTAATTTTAAATTGTATTTCAGCTGGATTTAAATTTATATTATTTGTTTCATATTTATTTGTTCAACGAAGGATATATGCTTTTAAATTAATTAATTCCAACGCGCTAAACTACCAACCTAAATATTTTTTATAAAATATGCGTAGGTAATAGCTCTTTTCCACTTACATACCCCCTCGTCAGTGTTATAAATATGAATTCATAGTTTTCATCGGATGGCTGACCTATCCGAGTACTAACTTAATTCAGTCGCGGTTGACTTACATTATCGAAATAATATACATGTTACCTACAAGCCATAACACTGCCTAATGACGGCTTAAATTAATTATGGCTTGTAGGTAACATATCTCGGTTTTATAATGTAAGTTAACCGCGACTGGGCTAAGATACTACCCGGATAGGTCAACCCTCCATCGAAAACTGTGTTAAAACTTGACACCGGAAGAAAGGAAAAAGTGAAAAACTCATTTCCCTAGAATCTTTAGACTTACTGTTATGCCATCCATTCCTGGTAGTCTTATAAATAAATATAAAACAGAGTTTTATCGATGTATTTTTTTTTAATTACAATATTTATAATCACACAGAAAAAAAAAACAAATGAATATCGAATCGCCATCTTGTATTTATATGACGTTTGTCTATGACAAAAAACAAATGAATCACGAGCAGCCATTTTGTTCATAGCCAACGGATGTAATTCAAATCTGCATTATATTCCCTTAGTTTTAATAGCAAAATTCAGGCCTGTGGATTCGTAAAAAAAACTCTACACCGACTCCACAACTCCGATTCCGACTCTTCCCTACCTTTGCATATAGTCATTTTTTCATGTTATAGGCATAAAAATAAAACAAGATCAAATTTTATTAATTATTTATTACAATTTATTCTTAAAAACAACATTGCTTCTATTACATCTGTATTCGTTGAAGCTCTCAAATCAGAATTGTGGATTTTAAGAGCGGAAAATAACCGCTCTACGGATACTTGGGTTGGCGGCAATGCCTGTAACGATCAACGCTGAATCTTTTTCGATTTCTGAATACCGCAGTATTGCCATTTTAGCATTTAAATTATAATCTCTGTCAATTTTTTCCACCATTGCATTGTAAAATTCATTTTTAAATTTTGAAATACAGTTTTTTCACGTCAAATACACCTTTTTTCAAATCAAATGCATCCTTTTTCGAATCAAATGCATCCCTTTTCAAATCAAATGCACCTTTTTACAAATCAAATGCACCTTTTTACAAATCAAATGCACCTTTTTACAAATCGAATGCACCTTTTTATAAATAAATAAAATCAGTAAATACGTTTTCTACTAATTTGCGACCCCAGTTCCTTCCAAAAGAAATGCAAAAGGCAAGGTTCCATAGTATTTCTAGTACTTACAGATCTAACCCCGAGTTACGTTTCCAGCTAATTACGTTTTTTTACCAGTTCCTTCCAAAACGTAAAGAATAACTTGGCTTCCATAGTGTATTTAGGTACCCCGAATCTAGCCCCGGGTTACGTTTTCGCTAATTGCGTTTTCATTCGAGGTACATTTTGATTTATAAAAGGTGCATTTGATTATAAAGGTGCATTTGAGGATTTGTAAAAGGGATGCATTTGGTTTGAAAAAAAAAGTGTATTTGGCTGTGAAAAACTGCTTGGTATCTCCTTTGTCTACTCTATTGGATAGGTAAGGGACGTTTATTTGCAGATATTTTCAAAATCGTTTTCAGATTCGGCGGGGTCGGAAGAAGATGACGATTGTTCAAGGATTGATTGATCAAAGCTGCCCAATATCGTCTCGTTTCCTACTCGAAGGCCTTTCATACGAACAGTCAATTCAAACAGAGCGTTCTTTATTTGTTGTTCTTCCTTCCATATGGATCGAACCATGGGGTCAACATAGATCAATAGAATAACATTGTCCAGTAATGTTTTTCTCTGCATAGCATGGCGTTTTTTATTCCATCAGCAATAGTATTACTTATTATCGAATCATTTGTAGATTTCTTTCTAAACAACCTAAAATATTGTTAAATTGATTGATAATCGGGCTAACAAAAAAGGGCTTATCGATCTTATAAACATATATTATTAATTTATTAACCATTAGATCGCATAATACACGAATTCTCAATAAAAATCTACAATTGCATCACATGTTATACAATATGCAAATAATAACAGCGTAATGATATCAAAATAATAGAGGCCAATCAATTCCAATCACATTGGCATAACTGTGCGTATAATATATTTTTCATCTTCGACACATAATAATAGTATCGAATCCCATTGTATTATACAACAAAAAGCAGGAAACGGAGATAAATATTACCGAATCTGGCATTCCATATCGTGACCACTGCCAGATATCATTATTATCATTTTATATATTAGCAAATTGCACGTAATGCATCGTGTATTTATTGCCGAGGAATATTTAATGCATTGTAAATTTTCGAGAGAAAAGCGGATGCTTCAATACGCTGAAATTGAATGCTTCATAAATGTTCGTTTCATTTATGTACCTGGCGGTGAAAGTCGCGTCGAAAAAAAAAATGTTTGAATCCTTGCTGGATGCATTTTTAAGCGAATAAATAATTGCAAATTTTTGACAGGTCGCCGTTGTTTTTAATATTTGACGGATCGTTGCGTAATTTTATTATAAAGTGGAACACAGCATTTATCCGACTGTTGATGATGCACATTAAATAATTTTGAATATATTTCCACTTATAATAAATTATGGGGAAGTGTTTCCTTATTACAATGATAACGTGTTATAAAATCGCTCATAAATCTCCGCTCCTAATGTATTTTTATGAAAATTCGGCGATATTCTATTATAATATATTGACGAAATCCTCAGTTTTATTATGAAAAAAATTAATTCGGGAGCGTTACGAAAACGAGATCAAAAATTTAAATTTTCCGCGGTGATTTACGTCGCATATCAATTTGACATTTAAATTATAATCGTATTATTAATATATTAGTATAATCGTTATCATAAATTTTCATAATATTAATTCTTTGATGAATAATCAACGCGAATATTGCGCAATTCGAGCAGTGCCGCAATAAATTATTGCATCTGAATGAAAATGGTTTGATTTTCATGCGAGATAATTTACGTCCGATGGGAAATATTTAGCATAATTTCTCATTTCGATGCGTACGTATCTTCATAAAAAAGGCGTAAAAGAGTGATGATATTTATATGCATAAATATTTGTATGCCATATATTATAATCGTTTGATATTTCGTGATCAACGGCCAATCATCAAAGCTATTCGATATTCAAATGAGTCGGATGGAGACAAATTTTATTTACAGCCGTCGAGATTCTCAATTGTTAGCTTAATTTTTATACGCAATCTTCGTATCGAGAAAGTATTATAGTTTGAGAATCGCTAGTTTAATAAATTATTATCAATGAAATTCGAATAAATAATTTCTTTTTATGTATTGATCTTTTACGGAAACGAGTGAAAACATTAACAATGGCGATATAAGACAAAACTGCTTAAATTTGCATATGCGTACAATAAAATTTATCGCGCATCTCCTTTTGTGTTGCAAAATGCAAAAATTAGAAACGCAATTTTATTAATTGATCGTCGGCGAATTTCTCCCTTTTTTTTTTATTTAAATATTTTTAATAAAACAATTTACGACCGTATTCATAAAATAATTATACACGGGAAGTAATTATAATATTTATAAAATGAGTTATTATTTATCGGGAGTTAATTGCCGGCGATAAAGTTTAAATTAGACATTGTAAACTGTAACGCTCGAGGACCGGTTTTTTTTTGGTTTTTGGTTTCGATTGCAAAATAATAAAATATTAATATGACACGCACGCATTTTTGTAATTCGGGGGTTATCCGTTTTGATTGACCCTCGGTTTGTCAAGAATATATTTATAATTGAGCGTGTAAACTTTCGCTCGCATATATTTTTATTCTCGACATAAAGTGTTTACGACAACTGGAATATATTCCATTACATGCATTGTAATCGTAAAGAGTTTATGACGTTTTTACGATTTTTTCGCAGCTGAATTTTTATGGTTCCATGAAAACATCGTGGGATGTGAATCCGTGTTAAACGAGTTTAATCATATTAAGGGCACTGGAAAGTAATCGATTATTTCCACGCAGTGATCTCTGTATTTTGTTCGTAGTTCAATTATTTTTAGCCGTAATTACGAATAAATGTCACAAACTATTCGTATTTATCTAAAAGTATATTATAAACAATCATTAAAACGATGTTTTTTCTCGCTCGCATCCGTTACGATGTGACGAGTGCGTGTGAAACGTGCGAGTGACACGTGCTGCGAGAGCCCAGCCTGCGATGAAACATCGTCGAGTGCTTTGTCATTTACGTGTAATATTGATTAGTTAAAACATCCGAAATATCGACCAGATTTTTTTTAAATGTCAAAATATTGATGAAGAATTCATCCGAGAGACCCCCATCGGACGTCGCGGTTGTTTTCCAGCCGCCGCGACATATGGGATTACCTATTTTTTTGTTACCCTTTAGGGTTCATAATCCCTAAATGTTTTGAGTGTTATCAGAAATATACTGTTCTTTTTTCAAATAAAATAGTTATTTTTAACAAAATTACTGTATTTACAAACATTAAAAAAATCTGCGGGACTTCGAAGAATTCAACAGGAGTAGTCAGCTATCCAGATCTGTTAATTTTCCGGATCAGGAGAGGGTTAAAGAATTTTAGGATCTTGGATCACTACTTATTCTCAATTTTTAATTACGGCGTAGAAGCCTGGATCATTTAAGAGTATATGAATAAGAAAATTGACGCCTTTTAAATGTGGTACTGGCGATGTCTGCTGAGAATACCATGGACCGCTAAAGGCACAAACGTGTTTGTCCAAAAAGAAATGGAGAACTACCAGGAAGACCGACTTTGGGCATCTCGCCAGAAGAAACTATAGCCTGGAGAAGCTCGTCGCGCTTGGAAACGTATAAGGACCAAGTGAAGATCGTCACAGATGCAGAATCAAGAAGAATCAAGAAGATTCGGAACAAGAATAGTCGCGATCCTCAGACATGAGAGTGCCGACTAACGAAGAAGAAGAATTCTGCCTAAAAAGCAATATTAAAACACATATTGGTCGGTAACATCCATACTTTTTAACATGAAAATATTTTAACAAGCACTCTACAAAGATTAATCTGTAAAATAATTGCAATTGTTCTCTATAATCTTTCTCCACAGATGTAATTTGATTCCTCCCTTGTAAAATTGTTTTTTTTTACGTCTTTGTAATTTGTGACAGGCCATGTTTTAATAATTCATAATGAATTACAAACACAAAAGAGTATTTTTTTCAAGGTTGTAGATGGTCGCGGGGTAGAACCTGGTACTTGATTTAAAATAAGTCATTGTATTTTTTCTTTAGGTTATTGTACAGTACCCATTCTTCATCACCAGTAACGATCCTTCTCAAAAATGCATCGGTCTCATACTTAA
>JAGXCT010033524.1:0-13134 GCA_022495035.1 Philopotamus ludificatus | reverse complement strand
GCGAACGTTATAGGGGGGTTCGACGTTATATGAAAAAACCGCCGCAAACGTTATAAGGGGGAACGTTATGTGAGAGGCCGTTATAGGGGGGTTTACTGTAGTTTCCTCACTGTAGGGTAACTCACGAAGAAATTTACGAGATTATGCGAGAACTATCTAATTTCAAAATAATTCTAGCGTGATCGACTTTTTTAAAGCTGTTATAGATAACGTTTACTTGAATCCCCCTATCCAGTGACTTCTGACACAAAATTTAAAAAAAAACCACTGTTGAGCGTCCATGCCGAAATTTATGTTGCTCATCGATAATTCTACTTTCAATATGGTGAAATATGTATTTATGCAGAATCATCAATACTTAGCATGTCCGGATAGAATAGCCACTTGTCTGTAATTGATCATATTCGATTTATCTCCTTTTTTAAATATGGGAGTGTTTTTCGAAAGTTTTCACAAGTCTGAAAATTGTGACGATTTTAGCGACAGGTTAAAAATATGACAAAGAGGCTCTGTTGTGTTATATTTTGACATGCTTTAAGGGTCCGTCCGATCGTTTCGAATTTATTTTTTCAAAAGCAAACGTCATGGCCATTGTCTGTATTTAATTATTCAGGTTAAAAATTACAATTAAGTTTTTTATTCAAATGGATAAAACTAGTAAATGGCATGTCATTAAAAATCAATCTGAATGTATTTCTTTTCTTTTTTTAATAAATTATTTATGTTGAATATCATGAAGATACATATACGTATGTAGATATCTACGTACATACGTTAATTTTGTAATTCTATCTTCGTTGTGAATTACTCGAAAACGTAGTTAAAGTTTGGCAAGACCACATCTTCCCAACCCCCAACAATACAATTAATTGGCGCAAGGAGGTTGTATTGTCTGCCGTTAGTCAATTCTGCAATTAGCCGCTTTAGTATTCCGAGCGTGAACTTGAACCAGTGTAATGCATTAGCCCCCGGCTCCGTTTGAGCCCACTGTGCACCAACCAGCTACCGATTGAAGTAGCATTCTGCACCAGGTGCACGTGTGGACCCGATTTTGTTTAATTTTTTTTTCGCCTTTCTAAAACGGTCCCCGGATTTTGCATTTACTCTTTTTGAGAACAAAAAATGAGCGCCAACTTTAAATACCGGAGTGTTGTGTGGAAAAGTTTACCGCGCGGAATTTTTAATACCCCATACAAACCGTGCGGCAATATAACTATACAAAAATATTTCCCGTGCATTTTCTTTTTCTTGAAAAGCGCATATATTTTTTTATGCGAGTATATCATTAATAATTTATATGCATTTTTAGTATTTTTTCCCCCTATTTGCGCATAATGAAAGCCAGCGCTTGCGGTATAAAGCATGCAAATATTAAAAAGGTTGGTGAATTTATTTGACAAAATATAAAAGTAATAAAGGTTGTTTAATGAGATGTATTTGTGCATTTCAGGAAAAATAATACAATGCGCATTTTTGCTGGAAATATTTATTTTTTCATGAATATAATTTCGCATACTTCAGTATGATCATTAAATTCTGTATGAATTTGTACAATCTTCGATGCACTATTAGAATGCAATGTTCAATATATTTCTTTCAGCGATTCTATTTTTAAATTTTCGATGCTTGAATAACGTCATACTTTCATGCTTTATTTTCATATTCTATAATAAGAAAATGTCGCAGAAAAATCACATCTGAATATGTCATACCTGAATATTAAGACTGTCGTAAGAGTGGTCTTTTTAGTTGGATTTTTTTTTACATTTTCCTATTTTACCACAAGTGAATTATTAGGTATAATCTATTATTAGTGAAATATAATATATTAGCTAGAACGAAAAGTGATGTAATTTTTTGTAGCGTAATTAAAACTAGTTCACCATAGGATGCGAATTAGGGTGAATTATTCGCCGAACCTTGATTAAACAAATCATAACTCTTTTATTAATGAAGACATTAAGCCAAAAATTAACCTACTTTAACTTAACCATTTGCTGAATAGTAAATGTAAAAAAAATATTTATATCTTAAAGCAGGGGGTCACTAAACTATTTGGAAACGGTCCGAATCGTAATTTTTATAAGCATGGTTTGAATGTTGAATATTTATATATAAGGCTTGTGTAAAATGTCAAAGTCATAATTTTTATTATCCACAACAGCTGTTTTTATAGCTTTGCATTTTGAGGGTCGTCATAAATAAAAGAGAAAAATTGACATTATCAGTAAGAATTTATTCATCAAAAATAAAGTATACTATCTACCGATTAGAAAATATTAAAAAAACAAAACAAAACTTTATATAGATAGAGTTCATCAAAGCTGATAATATTGGGTGATGAAAAAACATAAAAAAAATATAATAGCGTAAAAAATAAATTAATAATGATGTTTTAGTTTGCAGTAAATATTAAACATTAATCAATTGCCAAATAATAAATATTTTAAACTCATTAGAGGAGCCTGATCGACGTAAAACATTCAAAGAAATGTCTATGTCTATTTTCACATTGAAGTATAATTTTAGAAGGGAAAAAATAAGTCAAACTTTCTACAACGAATAACTATCTTTTTAATTTTGTAGTCCTGATATAAAACCGACGCTTTTTTCAGACGGAGGATTAAAAATCAGTTTATTTTGAGGAGAAAAAATTAATGATTTTTAACAAATCAGGTACCAGTGTCTATCCCTGGGCCATCATTGACTGAAAAAGGTTATACTTTTGAATCTGATGGAATGTTTTAGAAATAATTCATTATGAATTATTTAAAATTGATCTGTCTGCAACAGCAGAGATGTATTGTTTCCGATTAGTAACATTAAATGAAGTACTGATAAAAAACGATCAATGGAAAAGACCACAGTCAACAAGAATTAAAGAGAGCTAGATTTAGAAGTTCTTCAACATCTGCCATCACATTTTTAATACGACGGAATATTTCCTTCGGGATAAAAAAAATATATATGTTCAATAAGACGAAAATAACTGGGAGTCGTATTTTAAACAAAAAAAATGGCCAGAATTTGACGAGAGATGTATTAAAAAACTGCTTATTCTGTGGAGGAAGATAATAGACAAGATTAGAAAATGAAATAATATTTTCTAGTCTGTTTTTTGTCGCAAAAAGAGAAATGTAAACTCTCTCTGCTTCATCTAATGAAGTGTTAATAAAAAAGATTTCAATAAAAATCATATGATAAATATGTAAAAGAATTATTACTGAAATCATGAAACCTTTTATAGACCATAACTACTATTTTTCTGCAAAATTTGATGAACTTGATAAAATTATTAGGTTTTCTTAAGAAAAGCGGAACAAATCTAGGTAATAATATTTAACTTATTAGTTAACGGGGTTATAAAAATTCCCGGAACCACCTTTAGCATTTGCATACATTTTTGTTACTTATTTCAGGCAAATTATCAAATTAACATTCGTTTCAGGTAATATTAAATTTCAAATGTGATACAATCTCATTTTTCTTGATTTGATGATGTCAAAAGACATCATCACAATATCATGGGTCTTTTCATTTGCAATTTAATCTGAATAAAGTACGCCATGGATTTTCCGGCTGACATTTGTCACTGCTCTTCCACGTTGACGTGGGCCTCATTTTATGGAAAAGTTATGGAAAAAATCCTCGAAATTGTCCATCGGCAGTACGTGCGTCGTTTGCGAATAGCTCCGGGGACGATACACGAAAATCCGCGACCACAAAAAAAGCTGATACAAGCTCGCACACTCTGTGCTCGGGATTTTTCGCAAAATGAAATGCATGATAAAACAAATCTGCAAGTTTCCTCCTTTTTTCATAGCTGATGATTTATCGTGGAATGAGCATAACTTTGTTATATTTTTTATATAAAAAAGATGGCACGGAATAAAAAAAGAGGCGCAGTCCTCCCGTGTGTACTTTACGGGCAGAATATTAAACGCGACGATAAGTCGACGCCGTTTCCACTGTGCGGTTTGGCACCGTGGCAGAAAAACTAATATGAATATCAAATTTAAATGTACATGTGTATGTACATACATCTGTGTCTAATTCTTTAATGAAAATCATTGCAATTATAATTTTGCGTTATTTATTCATGTTTGGAGAATTATGGTTATTATAGGGACGTGTCATATTATAGGGCTGTAATAATATATGTGGGTCAAGTTCTCGTGTAATTACTGTAGTTAACAAACGTTGGGCGTGGTCAGTACTTGTTCGACTACTAGGAAACACATACTGGAGGGTTGATGTGGGACTAATGATTCCATCTCGCAAAAAATCAGACCGTCTGGAAATTCTCGTTCATGGTCATATAACTACTTAGGCGATTAAATAGCATATATTAATCATGGAACCCGTAAAAATATTATTAATCAATTAACCGCATTTTATGATTATTTTTAAACATTTCTTGAAAAATATATATTAAATATTTTAAAAACACTTTTAATATTGTTCGGGTTTCGTGAAAATCTATGCAATTCTTTAACAATGTGGATGATAAATCTATCGAAATTATAAAACCTTAAAAACTTTTTTTTATGTAAAAATATCCCTAGTTAGCTCTAGTTAAATATAGAAACAATACTAGTTGTGATAAATATAGAATAAAATAATTGTTAAAAAGATTCTATGCTTAATAATTTAATTTATCTAGGCTTTAACTAAACCAATAAAAATTTACCGAAAGAATGCCGGAACTAAACTGAAAAAATATCGGTTTATTTCGTTTTGGTAATTAAAATAAAGATCCATAATACAAAATTGCAATGGCAGTTTAAGAAGCTCTATCAACACATATGAATGTTAAGAGAACCTTCTAGAGTTTTACATTTTTTCTACGAGACATAAATTTAAATGAAAATACATTCGAAGATATAGTAATTAGCAATAATTTTAATGTTTTTCTATTATAAATAAATATTAATATATCCAAAAAAGCCTGTATACTTCAAAGGCGAATGTTCTATAAATTAGTATGATTATTATTATTGTATCAATTTATTTATATATCTATGCTTATTACAAAACAAGGAATAAATCCTTTTAAAATATTTTCCTATTAAAAAAAAAATCAATGAAAAATAATCTCTCAGAGTTGAACCAAAATAGGTTTTAGTTTCAACTCCTAGTTAATAAACACTATTTTGCCTGGGACAAAAACCTAAAACCTGAACCAGATATAGCAATAAGTAATCAAGTAAATATTTTTTCTCAATAAATATCTAAAAGTGCTTAATCTTGAACAAAACAAAATATAATAAAATAGATTTATAAAAAAGCTTAAACTCTAAAATCAAATTATTAACATACAATGTAACATAGAAATTAAAATACTCATGAAAATTGTTCAGACGATAGCGCCTGACATTTTTTTGATTAATTATCGGTTTGAATATATTTAAATATAAATTTGTCATAATAATCAATAGTTTTTTACGAAATTTACTAAGCAGAATGGAAAAAAACAATTTTTACGAATTTTTCGGATTGCTAATTGAACTATTAGATCTTTTTTAAATTGATAAACATTTTTACAAAATACCTAAAAATAAAAAAAACAATGGTTAGGGACGCAAATCTTTATTAAATATTTCTATAATTTAGGAAAAAAATATCTTAAAAATATGTATAAACTGGCATTTGCAAATCTTATAAAAATCCTATGCTATAAATTTAAAATTATATAAGGAAAACCAACAGAGTAATGACAATTTTTTTTAAATAAAAAAAAACGTTTTAACACAACAAATATTATTTTGTAAAATAATTTCCGTCCTTCTCTATAATTCTTTCTCCGCAGTTTGGGTATTTTTTGGATCCCTCTCTGGTAAATTATTGAGGCTTGCTGAGATCTGCTACCAGAGTAAAAAATATTTTCAAGTAAATTCTCTAAAGACTCAAAAAGACGCAATATCTGGTGTATATGGTTGATACTTTACTATTTCTAAATATAACTCCTTGTCTATTTTTTACCAATGCTTCTTAAAACATCTTGTACTGTTGACTAAAGATAGGTTTTGCGAAGGTCGGATTTATTCATTCAGTTTTAGAGGTCTTGCTGATCTTATTTATATCATTTATATAATTTTAAACCATTGGATTTTTAATCTTCTAAAACGCCCCTTAAAATTTGGCAGATGGTCTCGGTAGATTCTTTTGACTTTAACTCTTTATCTAATAAAAAATAGCATGGTTTTTTTTATTAATTTTAATAAATAGAGTCAGTTTTCCTGTTTACTAGATGGCAGTCAGTGACAAACTTGCCAAAAAAAAATTGTATTACTTTTCGGTTTATTTTACATATGTAATATTTCAGAACGTTTTATTCGTTGCATGCATATAATTGAAAAAAATATTTTAGTAGTGAATTTTTATGAACCGGAACGAAATTTTGATTTTTTCCCCAAACAGAACGGCATTGTCGGTGGATTTCACGAACCGGAGCGTCGCTCCAATGCGCTCCGGTCCATTTTAAACCCCGTTGGAAACTAGCACTGTTTTATTTAATAGTCCTTTGTTACGTGTACCATTTTTTTTCAAGAAATAAAAATCCTTTTGCGGTGTTTACCTGTATACATGGAGATGGAAAATGTTAAATATACTAATATAATCATTAAGAACATAGAATATAATAAAATTAAGATAAGTTAATTATTTTTGAAGCACTGAGATATATGGCAATTCTACATGCATAATAAATTTCGACCATAAATTGCCATATTACGTATCACGAGCACGTATAAATTAATTACACACGCACGTATCATTTGCCACATTAAAGGAACCACCGTTTCGTGACGGTTGCATAAGGACGTGATATTTAAATGTACACGTTTTAAAAACTTTTTGAATTATAATTTCATTTGAAATCATTTATTAGTAGATATGAAAGAAATGCTGGACCGAGTGTTCTCGCCGTAATGAAAAAATAAATGGTTTTAGATCACTACGCTAAAGTTTCTGCGTTAATATTAAAACTTGGTGACGTATACAGGGTAAGAAATGGAATAAAAAAATTTCTACACTCCACAGAAGAGCCAAGAGTACCCGTGCTGCAAAAGGATAAGAGGAAGAGAGCAAAACCAAAAGTTTTTAAAAAGGAAAAATATTCAGTAGACAGAGTGGAGCTGGCGAATGTATTGGACAGGTATTGCGGCTCGTACTGAAAAATGGCGATATAGACTATGCAATAAATTTGACATGTGACAGTAGTCACTACACGGGCACGGATGTCGAGATCTGAAGAAAAATATATAAATAAAAAAATATAATAATGACGAAATTCACGCCGAAAAAAATGTTCGCGGTTTGACAATTTTTTCCGCCGCCCATTTTTTTATGAATTATTCATTTTTGAACCTTCATTATATTATTTTTTCATTCAATTACCTATAGTCCCGCGGGATGAAACTCAACCAACGGAAATTAATTCTTTAATCAAAGGTAGGTGTTAAAATATACCATCGGTGTTTGAGGGTTTCGCGCTCCGTGTTCATTTTCTTTTCATTCGGCGAAGAGTGTAAGGGCGAATGAGATATTTTATCATTTTTATAACATGGCGCGGAATAATGGAGAACGAAATGGTAATTTTTGCACGGTTTTTTGGTCAAGAAACAGATCGTGTTATTAATTTTAGATATGTCGTTTGCGCGATGATTTGATTAACCCTTTTACTGCTCGTTGAATATCAACGTTTTATTCGCCATATCCCGTTTCTATTAATAATATTGGATTGCGTATCAATTCGCAGCGAGTCTTCGGATCGTTTTCGTGACAATTAGAGCAAATTGGCCACGATTTCTATCTCGATCCGTATTATCTGCAGTTAACCAGACGCAAATCGAGGTCGGCAATCGGACCCGATTATTATCTGTTTAGTGCGAACCAAATGCACCGTCCCAATTACACCGAGGACCCGTTCGCGTAACGAGACAATGAAATCTGGAAAACATCCAATTAAACTCCAAGTATCGGATAATCTATCCGATTCGGTTTGGCCGAAGTTTTAATGGATCTCCCAGCAGTAGTTCTGATTAATTGTCGCCGCTGCAGACCATCCCTAATTTGACCCTTGAAGTACGTTAAAATTAGATTAACGTCTGGATTCGGAGGAGCATTACGGGTTAAATCCAATTAGAACTAATGCTACTCCCCCGTCCGTGCGACGACTAATTTGCTAATTAAACATATGAAAATATAAAAAAATTAAAATTCATGCAAATTGTGCCGAATTTGTTTTCGTATGCATGCGCAATTTTAATTGTCAGCCGGGCACGGATTAGTATGCAGGGGCGTGCTCATAAAATGTCAGAGGTCAGAGATGGATATAAATAAGTCCATTTGTGTATATATGCCCTTTACGGATGAACGGATTCTGAAAGATAAATAAGATTACAACTACTTTAGACAGGTATTATTGTTTCTATCCACTTAGATTTTTGAAGAAAACACAAAATAAACACGCAAATCGGATCGGTACATATTTTTGTTTTTTTTTACTGCAACAAAAAAATTATTATTATATTTCTCTGTTATATAATTTTTCCTCGCTGTCTATGATATAGATCTTCTTGATATAGATAATCTTTCTCCATAACATAGGCAACTTTTTAATTCCATTTTCGTAAAACTCTGGCGGTTTACTGTTAAAATATGAATCCAGTTGATTTTTCACCTGTTCAACATTTGCAATTTTTTTATCACGAAGTGAATGTGCCATTGATTTAAATAAATGATAGTCTGAAAGTGCTATATCAGGTGAATATGGTGGATGTGGCAGTAGTTCCGAATCTAGTTCTCTGATTTTATTTTGGTTGATTTTTGCTGCATAAGGTCTTGCATTATCATGCTGTAAAATTATCCTCTTGTTGTTAACCAGAACAGATTGCTCTTTTAGTAACTCCACTTTTAATCTTTTTAATTGGGCATAGTATTACTCTTACGTAAATATCCCACCAAATACATGACAAAACTTTTTTCAATCATAATATTTGCCGAGGAGTAGGCACAGGTACCTGTTTTGGAGATAACCATTATTTTTTTCTTCTGACATTACTGTAAAGGGCCCATTTATATCCCCAGTAATAATTCTTATGAGAAATGGATCTGTTTCCTGATTCTAGGGGTTTTCCTGTTTTTGGTTTGTCCTTTAACTCCCTATCACCAAATTTGAACTTTTTAAATCATCTACTTTCAAGATGTCTCCATAAATATCACAGATAATCTGTGTAGCTTTAATCCCCTATTAAATAAAAACAGCATAAAATACCTAAAATGTGTCTCTGAAATCCCAGGCTTCGGGACTTTTTTAATACGGCAAAGAAAATAAAAAAAATGTAAAAATGGCAAGAGTAAAAACAGAGCTTCAAAATGATACCAAATACGATGTGCTAACTCCACGGCAACCGATGACAAATTGGTTTTAAAGTGATGCACTAAAAAAAAATGTCATTTCTTTTCGTTTTATCTAATATAAAGGCTTTCTATGCCGTAAATCTATTAGAAGGTTTTTTTTACATTTTTAATGATTATAAAATAGTTTTTTAAGGGTTCCAATATGCTTTATGGCATCTTTTTATGTTGTAAATGAATGGATGGACTTTACCTCTTCTTCATCGGAGAGTTTTCTCTCAGCCTCCTCAGTTTCTGTAGCCATGCCGATGGGGTATATTGGGTAATCCTAGTTTTAGCACATAATGATTGTGCTATATTGTCTAAAATTGCGAAAAAAATAATAAAAACAACAATATTCGCTTCTGCTGCAACGCACGCGATGTTTTTTCTTGCTCGCATCCGGTACGAAGTGCCGAGTGCGAGTGAAATGTACGAGTGACACGCGCTTCGAGAACTTCAACGCTTGTAAATAGCTTTAAAAACATCAATCCTGTGAGATTTTATTATCTTGGTTGAATCGAGTCGGACATGTTTCCTTAAATATATTACATAGTCGAATCCCATAAAGTCAGGACCCATATACTTTTGTAAGAGTTCGTCAGAAAATAGTTTTCGGAGCATATATTTAAGGGGGCTCGTCAATATACACTACGGAGCTGCAGCACCCCCAAGCAAATCGAAGGGGATCTCGCTGATAAGCGCTATGTTGCGCTGCGACTCGGTGCAGTCATATTGACTCCTTGTAACGCAGTCATACTGACTGACACCTTCTTTGAGCCACGTTTCGCTTGTCATTTTTTAATTTTTAATATTACTAAGTATTTTTTTACAACGCCGTATTTATCTTATATATCTTTAATAAAATATTAACGATATATATTTATTCAATTTTAAATATTTTGCAGCACTCATACAAAGCACAGCACAATATTTTACCCACGAGCTGCCACTGCTCAAAGTAAAAAATGCAACATTTCAGGGAAGAGCCGAGACTGATTTATTTCAGGAGTTTTGGTTTCGATTTAAAATTCTATCCAATATTTTTTAATCAAAGAGAAGACCAAAACTTGCAATTTTTAGACAGACAACAATAAAGAGAGAATCAAATTTACCTTCAACGATCCAAATAAGTCAGGGACCCACGAAATTTTGCTTATTTTTTTGATCAAATATTGTAAATTGAAATAATCCTGTTTTTAATTATATTGTTAAAGTTTTAATAAAATAATATATCTATAAATAATTTCGTAATAATGTAAGGAATATGCAAAACTTTTCACTCAATGGTGTCTAAATTTAATGTTATTTTGAGTTGAGAAAAAAGTTTATTATTTAGACATAAATCAAACATTGATAATCTGACTTTTAACAAAATAAATCTATTTATTTTATAACTAATTAAAATATATATAAAAGAAGTATTTTACGATGACGCCTTTTGCTTTCATCAAAGCTTTTGTCATTTCAAATACATTATTATTGCATTTTTATATATATATTCTTAGAGTTTCAGCAACTACTCTAAAGAAAGTGCGTGTATAGGTCAACTAAATTCTTAGAAACTTTATTTTAACTTTTAACTCGCGCGCTTTGACATATTAACTCTGGTAATAACCCAATTATAAATAAAACTTATTTTTGTTTTTTCTATAAATGATAAAATTAATTTAATTTCGTATTTTTTCAATGAAAAATTGCCCTTTTATTTATATTAATATAATTATCTGATCAAATAGACGCTACTAATTTTGTTTCATTTTGATAGGGCGTTGATAAATTATGATTAAAATTAATATTATACTACAGTATATTTTTTATAAAAAGCTTTAACTTTAGAGATGTTAAATAAATATATAATATTATTTATAATTTGCCTGAAATACTTCCTAATAATTTATTTTCTCAAAAATGTTTAAATAATTAATATCTTGTCTGCTTTATTTAGCTTTTATCTTCTGCCTGATCATGTCGCTGAATTACTTCTATCTTTATAATAATTTTTAATTTACAAAGTAATTAAATATATATTTTTATCGTCAATATCGTGTTATCAATAGAGGTTGCAAACGCTGCTTTGCTTTTATTGAGCTGTCTGATCTGACATTTGCGTGGGCTTTAATCCTTGTCTATTAAAAATATTTTTAACCAGCTATCAATACTTTTCGGCAATATTTTATTAATAATTTGGATAATTACAGCGTTTAATTAACTTGGTGGTAAATTATGACAATATTTTCAGTGTAAATATTCGGCATATTTCCGATCGGGCATAATAATAAAATCAAATTTTTATTCGTAGCAATCTCGTTTTTCGGCAAATATTTCCGGCCATTTCCCCATCGAATGTCGATTTGGATTGTTTGGTTTAGCTCGGTCGACCCCAGTCGCGGTTTCCACGCAATCCTTTTTCCTCAAACGAAATCCGGTAGGCGGTTATCGGCCCGTTATCCGTTTGTTGTGTCCTGTGTAACGTTCGACGTATGTATAGTGGCCGACGCGTAAATTGGTCGTTAGTCCAAAATTTCTAAAGGTTTAACCGCTTGAATGTTTCAATTGTACTTTTGGTTGCGGACAGACCTTTCGCTCCGACATGCGGATACATTGTGAGGTCTACTTAACTTCGGATTAAAAGGGATCTAAGAATATTTACTGTTTTAAAAATCAAATTAGCACATTGTTAGCGGTACACGATAAATTACGTTGTTGTATTGCTCGATCGTGGAAGGCGACAGACGTAATTATCCGGTTCATTCAACTATAAAAGAGTTTTGCATATAGTTATATTATATTTTTTTTTAAAAAATCGTATTAATAAATTTAAAAAAAAGCTACTTACTCTTTTCCTCTTCTATATCAAAATTGATTTTTTACTCTGAAGGCCATAACTGTTGGCCCAAGCGAGTTTGGTAGGCAGCTTTGAAGGCCAGCAGTTATGGCCCAAATACGGAATAAGTTTATACGCCGTTTTCAATGGATATATGTATGTTTGCATTTATCGATACTTTTCATATGCCAATATTTTTAAAGTGTCAGTAGGTTTCTTTATCTCGGAAAGTTGTCCGAAGGTGTGTTTTGCCTATTTTTTTGTATTGTGGAATAATTATTTTTTTAAATCCATTACATACATAATTATTCGATAAAAATAGTGAAACAGTAAAATCAGTGAAATGGTGTTTATAATTAAATAATAAACTATGAAAAATAATAAAAATGATGAAACTTTTGTTTACAAATTCAATGATACTTTTGACAAACTCATACTTTAACTGATTGATTTTGAATAAAAATATCTAGAGTGCAAAAGGCTAATGAATCGCTTGAAATTAAACTCAGCTCTAGCTAGTTTGATCTGTGTTTATTTTCTAATCCTAATATTTTTTTTATAATGGTTTATCATCATACAAACTACAAATTTATTTTTAATTTTCTAGACATAATCCAATTTAAGAGGCGTTCTGCAAGTAATATTTCTTGGCATAAAGAATAAAATTGTTGTAAACTTTTAATATTTCTTTGTTTGCTTCTGCTCCTAGTAATAATTATCCCTATTACTGCTATTATCTGGCTACGAATTTATTTATTTATTTAATATCTAACCAAGTAGGAATTCGTTAACGTCTACAAGTGAAATATTATTAAAAACTTCATTTTAATGAACATAATGAATCAAAATTGTGATAATTTATAGAATTATCTGGGAAATCAGTGTATGTGAATCACGCAGAGTGAAGT
>JAGXCT010033523.1:0-38431 GCA_022495035.1 Philopotamus ludificatus | reverse complement strand
ATTTTATTCGCTCACCTGGCTCTGAGATCTGCTCTGAGCTACCTGTGCGTTTTATTTGAGCCATTGATAAGTTAGCACGAGACGGTTGCAGGAATTGTTGCATCCCACGCAACGTATCGACTGGTTGGCCTTGCAGCTCCATTTGCATACTCTTAGTCACCGGGTCAGACAGACTCTGGCCATCCTACATTTTAGTGCGTTTCGAAAACTAGATTTTATCAAGAAAAATAATAATAAAACATTAATGCTTCCCGTTCTTTATCGCGGCCCGTAATAAAGATAATCGTACTTAATTTTCTAAAATGCTGAGAGTAGTCGAGAGACATGGTTCCTAAACCGGACTTAGTTCGCCGCAATACGGACCCGCATAACCGCATAGCTGTTCATCTGAGTGCCATACGATATAGTAGTGGTACGACAAACCGTGTGAAATTCCAGGGCCATCGTAATCCAGAAAGATGTATAGCAATTACCCGCTGCAACAAATTATTTCATACGTGCGCAGCTTAACTCCGTATTTAACCTTTTGAACTTTGCAGAATATCAATGGTGTCGTTAGTGTGGCAAGACTCGCCGGTTTCACCATATACCGATGCGTGACATCACATTTTATGATTCAAAATTTGACCTAGTGCGTACCTGGTCAAGTTCAGTGACTCAGATGTCTCCGAAAATTCCTCTCCGAACTCTTTTTGTACTAGTATCGATGTCGTAAACAGTTATAGTACGTCCTTTTATGGTGCAATGCACTTAAAATTTGAATAAAAAAACATACTAAACGATGTTCTGTAATATACAGTTTCAAGGTTTTGACTCCTACATCAGATTTGTGAAATTTAATTTTGCTCAATAAAAATTATTATTATGGCGCAGTCATGTATCGCAGAAAATAAATTATCCCATACACGTATTCGGCTTTAAATATATGAAAAAAAATGTGAACAGGTTTGAGCGTGTGCGATGACGAAACAGTTCTAGTTCAATAATGTATAATCTTTATATCATGTACAAGCAGAAAATGCATACGAATGTAGAGCTATTCATCAAAAACCCACGAACCTTCATTTTTTACATATAGATAGAGAGTTCTGTAACATGATGTCTTTTTCCATTGGCCTACGTATGTATTTGAGATATACGCTCCCCATTAAGACCACATTCTTCCATAATGGTAAAAAAAACTGTCAATAAGCATGCAAGCTTCCTTGACTGTCTATATTTAATCGCCAGATTCTTCGTCTGCTTCCCATTCGTTTTATACCTTATTTATTTTTTAAGGGATCTGCATTATTTCTTAAAAATCATTTTTTAACAAGCAACAATTTTTATAAATTTACATACAATAAAAATATTATTTTTCTTGATTAGAACATATAATGTATATAATAATATACAGTTAACCCTAAAATGGAAGATGTTCCAATTCATTACACATTATGATCCGTTGACGCGTTTTAGCGTCATTCTAAAACTTTCTCACAAGCCCGTCCACGCGTTTTCGCGGGCTTCAAATTGTGAAACTATAGCTTTAAAAATGCAGTGTTATGTGAATATTGTGGTATGAATAATCGTGTAAAAAAATATTAATAAAAAAAAATAATACTAACGACTCCGTCATTGACTTCTGTATTTTTTGTTATACAGGTTGTTTATTCATTTATTGAAATCCTGCCATACAAATCTACAGGTTTTGTTGGAATTTTAAAGCTCGTTCTAGGTCTTGAAAATGCTGTTCCATACTTTTAACAATTTTTCAAGGTAAATTAAAGAAGCTTTCTTGATAAAATTTCACCATTTTGTTTAATTTTTCGTCATTGGCTATTGTGACTTAAAATAATGTTCTTTTGCGCCAATATACCCCCCGTAAAATAATATATAAAAAAAATACATTCATCGCCACGATGTATTATTAATTAAGATTATTTATATGAGTGCGCTGAGAAATCACGCTTTATTATCATGCGCTCCAGAAAACCTTTATATTCATTCAATTTTAATTTTAAATTCATTATATATTTCAGCTGAAGCAGATGTACGATAAACTAAAATAATAATCAGATTTTTGCAATATCGCGGTCTGTATTTTGTACACAGGTCCCTGATGTATCTTGACATTGGTAGCCATATTGAATATGTATTTTATAGTTGACTGTCGAAAAGGTTCATGTTTTTGAGTGCTCGGCGACATTTTACTTGTTCAAAGAATTTTGCTCAATAACAACACTATTTTGATGCCTCAGCTTCCGTATTCTTTGGACATTGCGACTTATTCCTATTCCAAAAAATTAAATAAACAGGGCGACCCAAAAAAAATTATATAATGATTATAACTTTAGTTTATCATCATCATCATTTGCCAGCCACAAGGCTCTCACTCGCTGAGGGCATGGGGCCTTACCAAACTCTCGCATGGTAGTTGAGGCCAGAGGAACCTCACACGTGACGTGAGGGCTCCCCTTTCGTGTCCATGCCGCGGTGACCCGAGCCGTCTTGGTATGCGGTTTTTTGTAAAGAGTTTCCCTTAGTTTTTTGTAAGGAATACGAATATAACATGCAAAGAAGTATATTTTAGCTCGATCTTTCATTAGAAGATTGACTTATTATATTTTTTAGCTATTGTTGAATTAATCATCGAGATTTTAATTTGATTTCTCTTCATCTTCACTTAAATTCACACGAATCTTGATCATCACTTCTTATAAATATTTACATTACCGACTCGTGGGTAAAATATTTGGGGGAACTGTGGAAGTTTAAAAATAAAAGAATGTATTTTATAAGTGACTCATATTAACTGAATTTATTAATATATAAAAATATATTTTTCCCCAATTTGCTTGGGGGTGCTGCAGCCCCGAAGTGTATATGGACTAGCCTTAGCACTGCATAGAAGATATAAATCATATTCGAAAAATCGTTATTATTCTTAATTGCGAAATCTAAATACAGTGGAACCTCGCATTTACGTGCCCAGAATTTACGTTTTCCTGCTATTTGCGTATAATTTATATAGTCCCGTTTCATTCTAGTACATTAAATATACAATTATACGTTCTTATTTCCGCAAACTATTTAAAACTGAAATAACTTGAATCAAAAGAGAATATAAAATGAGCTTTTATCTCTTAGTAAACTCTACTAGTCAACTGCAACCATTGGAATTGGTAATAATCCGTGCTTTCGAGCACTATTACATTAAAAATCTGGCAAAGAAGATTCTAACAAATTCAAGATCTATATTTTAGATGTAATGCATTGCATTGCTAAGGCATGGGATCATTTAAAAAAATGACGATCAAAAATTGTATTCGGAAAACTGGAATCGATAAGGAACAGAAACACCAAATATTATGAAACACAATACCATTGATGGCTGCGAAATAATTACTGATGAACCCTGGTAAAATTATCTGGTTCTTGATTTTAATGTAATGGCATCTGAAGTTATGGGAATCGACGGAGAACTCTCTGATGAAGAACATTGCCGCCCCCTCCCCATCCCGCTGCGGCCCCGCATCTAACCAATACACGACGCTGGTGGCGCTGACGAGCAAACAGCACTCTTACCCTACACCACGCAGTATAACACTAAATATAAATGTGTATAAATACGAGCCGCCCCTGAACATTTAATCATTCTCATCTGAAATGGCTTTTAACAAAAACATTTTAATCGCTCATTCGTATAAAATTTCTGGTCATTCTATAATTAACCACAATTTTCTTTATCATATGCGGCATATTCAGAATACACATTTTCATATTTTTGTTAATCTTTATCACAGTAAGTGCATAACATGATTTTACACGGCGCTGACATGAGTTGACCTGACTTAGCATCGGACGTAGCGACTACGTAACGTTAAACGACCAGCTTTGTTTACATCAAACACAGGTTAAATAATACTCGTTTGGAATTCGTGTTATATACACTGGATTTAAATAAATCTGATCCCATATCCACGCTCAATTTGCATATTTTATTGCAACACCCAATGTTTTGCAGTGCAATGTCCGTTGGTCTGCATTTTTAACACTTGAGCCACATCCATCATCCGATCCACAATTGCTCGAGAGACTCGGGCGCATGTGCCCTTTCGCTTTCGCGACTATCCACCGACACCCATACCACGTGCAAGGTGTCAATGTTACATTCGATTACGTGCGCATGCGGCCGCCACAGCCGTTTAATGGGCACGAAGAACAATCGCCGAGTTACGTCACATTTTTACCATACACCCATGAGTTCGCCATGGGTCCGACCGACACAATGGGGAATTAAATCATTTAACGGTTGCACGAATTATCGCAAGAAAAACGTGTAAGCGCCACCCACGCCTTGTTGCTTTTGCAAAATGCAAGACGGACGACGTGTCTGCAAACAAAAAATGGCAACGAACCTGCGCGGATTGATGGCAGCCCTGGAATTTTTTACAATTTACATAATTGACTCGGCTTTGATCTTGGCAATGAACACTGCCAGTTTAAATATTTACATAATGCGCTCGGTGGAAACAACGATTTTTCACGTTGTGTTTAAAATAATTGACTGATCGTAACGTATATGGAGATGCTCGCATGGAAAATCTGAATTTTAACTAATCATTCATTTATTTTTATTCTACTCCAAAGATGATGAAACACAATTTTATGAACGCTATAATAATATTTTGAAATGTATAGTTTCAATATTATCAAATTATATTTTTTTTATATAAGATAAACTTATGAACGATTAATAACGTGATGTTTGGTTAGAATTGTATGAACCTGTGGGAATATAGTGCATAATAAAATCCGTAACGGTTGACAGTGGTGTTATCAGTAACGACATTTTATATGAAGCGTGGTGCAGAATGCAATGAAAGTCATTGCATTATCTCCCCGACAAAATTTTATGATCATCATTTCTTGAATCTACGACGTTCAGCCATGAACGAAATTGCTAAATAAAGAGAAAATGGGGTAAAAATAATATTATTTACGGATTTTGATTTTGGATTCTACATAGAACGACATCTGGTGAATATAGAAGATGTGCTATTTTTCCTTCACCGAATTTTATAATCGATTGCATTCGATTTTCCATATATGTGAGATTGCTGCTGAATATTAATAATTAAAAAAGTGTATTTCGCTCATTTTTATTAAAAATATAGAAAATAAGGTGAGGTAAAAATACTAAATAATATTTACTATAATAAAATAAGTGACAAGTGGCACGTTTCTCAAGGAAGCTGTGAGTCAGTATGACTGCACCGACTCGCAGCGCGACACGGCGCCTAGCGGCAAGAACCCCACCCCCCGCAATCCGCTACCGGCCCACATCCATCCAATACACGGCGCTGGGAGCGCTGACAATCAGGAAGCGCTTTTATTGAAGCTGAAGCTTTTAGCTGAATGTTAATCATGATTTCATTAATAAAATTCAAAATAAATAAATTGAGAGACTACAGTAAAGCCCTCTATAACATCAAGATGATACCACGTTATAGGGGCTTAAGGTTTTTCAATTTAATCTTTTGATTTGAAGGAAATCAGTAAATCAAATCGACATCAACGCGACATTTTATTAGTTAAATTTATAAAATTATAAAATATTTTTATGAAAATTCTATTTAGCATTTTAAAAAAAGTACGTTACAGGGGGGATCGACGTTATAGAAAAAACCGCCGCAAAAGTTATAGGGGGACCGTTATAGGAGTGTACGTTATAAGAGAGTTTACTGTATATGGTCCAATATTATTTTCGCAAATATTTATATTGGCCCTTTCAGCCCTAACCCCACTATCATTAATTTTATTTTACGAATATATAAATAAATATTTTCATTGGTAAAATGAATAAGAAACATCTATAGCAGTTATTCCCAAACCAGGGAGCCACGGTGTCGTCATAAGGGCGCCGCGAAATATTCAATTAAACAATTCGGCAAATTTGATCTTTTTGCGCTCGCTTTTCTCGTGAAGGTCAAAATTTTTGAAAAAATCAGATTTATTAATGGAACCGCGGAAAAATCTGATATTATCTAAGATTAGTATTTAAGGGGGCCGTAAATCGAAAAAGATTGGGATCCTCTGATCTATAGGGTTTGATCTGATATCCTGGTATTATCTGATATTTGGGCAAATACGTCTGGCCCATAGAGCGGAAAAGGTTCATATAATTGCAATACTAGGACAAAATGATGCGATACAAGTGATATTTTCACCATTACAATTTAATTGTATTAAAACTTTATAATAAACCGAAAGGAACCGTTATTTCTTTTCGGTTCAGTTCCGATAAAATACATTTTTATTGGTTTTTGGTTTTCTATTCACTTTCAATTCGAACCCCTGGTGAAAATTGAACGCAGCTGAACAAAAAACCAAAATTCGATTTTTAATAATATGGAATTTATCTACAGTGCCAAAATAGAATTGAGCGTATAGACGATTTTTAGTATTATTATGCATATTTATCAGGAAAATCATATGATAAATACAAACCATGGTTATAAATATACATAAATATGAATTAAAGAAAATCACATGCACCGCAAGCTTAATCTCCGGATGTTATAAATACACATGTATATGATGAAAATTCCACGAATCACTATAAATTATGATCGAATCTACCATTTATTTAATGCGATACGTATTCTGAGAATAATCGTTAGTAATTACGTCGCGAAAATAAAAACGGTGTATTTTTAACCGTCGCGTTATAACTGTCGTATCAGATCATTAATTATATTTTCACAGTGAATTAATTTCTAATATCCGACGGCGACGTGCGCAATGTACTGATAACGGCGTCGCATAACGGCGTCGTTTCGCGACATTTTCCGTTGTGTCGCTGCGAATATAGCGATACGCTCGGATTATTCGGGGAAATTCAAGCCGTAAACATACTCCGATTATTTCTAATTAAGTGTTATAATTTTGGCAATGTTTCAGCCAACACGTATTGCGTAAATGTGGCGATTGTTCGTTTACAATGCGCAGAATAGAATGACATTAGTGTCCTCAATCACATTAGGTACGGGTGGTCATGGCCACTTTTTCATCTGTTAAAATCAAACGGTTCTAAAGAGTTGCGCGCGCATGTCGATTGTACGTTGCGTCAGGCGCATGCGTGGGATTCATCCGCTGCAACATGTGCCGTTCGATGCACAAAATTCCATTCGTCACAGTTCGTGTCGTAAATCATGAAATTTTATTTAATTGTTCTTACGTTTTTGTACAGCCATTGAGCTTTATTGAGCGGAAAATCATGGAAATTCATTACGAATTAATTCCAACGGTGAAGAGCTTACGAAAAGCTTATTTAAAACTTATTATTTATATTTCTAGTAAACAAAAACTGTTCCATTTATTTCCTGACCATCTCAGGCGGAAATAAATCAATTTTCTGTCTGATCTATTCCTAAACTTCTGAAAAATTTGACATTTAGATATCCCCAAAAGAAAAAGTCACAGAATTGATTCCGGTGAATGTGCCTAGATAGAGATGAACTAAGGATCTAGTTATAACGCAATTAGAATCTGAAAGCGGTTTACTGAAACATAAATCTTTGAATCAAAAAGATCGTCTTAATTATTGATTCAAAAAGCAGCATTTATCCACCGGTGTGGAGGATCAAAAATAATACAGTGGAACCCCCAATTACACTACTCCGAGTTACGCGCTGAGTTGAAATATTCGCCGCAAATCCCCTAATTGCGCGGTCGCATTCACAGACAGTCAAACGTTGGCTAGCGCCTGTGTATTCAACACGTGCCAGGCTATACGCACACAGCCAGACGGCTTCACTCCCCCAATTACACGACTCCAAATTACACGGTCCCGATTTTAGTGTTAGTGGGGGTTTACTCTACCGGGTGTAATTTCGAGGAACTTTGGACTGGAGCGGATGGATTTCCGTTCGAATTTAATTTTTTTCTCATCCAAAAAGATGGAGAAATAATATGTTTGACATTTTTACCGAATATACATACCAATTTCTTGGTTGACTTATTTTTGTTTGTTAATAAGATCCATGAATTGTCAATGAAATTAGCAGCGTTTGTATGGTTGCCGTTCTCTTGTAACATATTCCGTCTCGGTCACACTGTGAGCTAAGCGAGTAGCTTAATAAAAATAAAAATGGCCGCCGTTTGTTTTCTTACCATCTCCTTCTAATACATTTTATTTAGCAATGACGGCATTTTATTTAGTTTTTGTCCATTTTTTACCCTTGGCTGCCATTATGTTGCTGTCCCTTTTACAATCACATGTAACAATATGTAGCGTTTTATTGTTTATTTTGTGGTCAACCATATTATTGATTTTGTTTATAAAAAATAATGAATGTTTTATCTTTATGCCACATCCTGAATTATGTATATTTTTATTACAGAAGATTCTAGTATAATAATTATATTATATTTTATAATCTTGTGTTTTTAGATCAAAAGCTAGTCTAGCTGATCCGTCACAGCGGCTCGAAACAAACGGCGTCGCCGGATGCTAGGTCTATTTACTATGAAATTGATATATAAAAATGGACCCCAAGCATTTCAGTCAAGATATTGATAAACTCTTCATCAATATCTTGACTTAAAATGGTAAAAAGTGGGCTATTCTAAGAACAAAAATAGTTATTCTTGATATTCTTCATAATTTAGTCGATATTTTGGATTTTTTACTAATTAATATGACGATGATTGTTGACGATGGTAATTTGGCGATGTCCTGCCGCACGTATCCCTATTATGATTTCAATCGCACTTGCACATGCGCGATGTTTTTCTCGCTTTCATCCGGTACGGAACAAAAAAAAACATTGCGCCTGTGCCAATAGAAACGCATATTGTTTTTTTTCGCAATTGCGGACATTATAGTTCAATGATTATTTATATGCATTCTTTAGACTTTTTAGACACATACAAAAAGTCTGTGACTTGTAGGATTTATATTGAAAGAGTTATTCGAGAAAAAAACAAAACCTTGGGGTGCCCAATAGATAATAGGTACCCGATCGGCACGGCTAGGTTAATATTCTCATTTTTTTATTATATTAGAGTATAACATATACACCCCATCCCTCGATTTGCGCTGTGGATCCAAAAAAACCGCGTAAAAAACAATAATAAACAAAAAAATATAATTTATTATTATTATAGAAATAATTTATGTCGTTATTAAGGCTTTCTTTTAAGCCTTCCATTGTACAAGAATACATTACATATTTATACCCTTCGATGATCTGGGCTTAAGAACTTGATTGATCACCAATGGTTACATAATTCGATCGTAGGATGTATTAATACATAATAATATTGTCACTCGATCTTTTGCCGTCTTGAAGCCACTAGCAGTTTTTTTAGATTTAGATAAACATATCCTGCTAAGCATTTTCTTCCAGTATAATCTAGTTTCGTCGGTATTAAACATCTGGTCAGGTATTCAATTATTCCCTTAAATATTGTAAAAAATTGCATTGTTCCATTGTTTTATAATACACTCATACCGCGTAAATCGAGGGTTGTTTGTATGCTTAGTCTCCAATTATCAAATTAGGCCAGCCAAAATGGTTTCTGAAATTGGCGAGCTTTCACGCACTCATACATTTTGTATACAGTTTCGCAGTCAGTTCATGCTATCGGGCTTATTTATTTTTCTAATAGGATTAAGTGATTACTACAGAATATTAGATGATTTAATGTTATTTTTTATCATGAAACAATCCTGAATTAAACTGTTTTATCCATTGGTAACATTTGTGAATGCTGCAATATTTATTTATTTTTATTATTGCCTTTAAAGAACCATAGTATATCGAGTATACTTTATAGATACAATTAAAAAAAGCTTCTTCATAATTTACAAGTTTAAACATTTTTTGTTTGTTTGTGGTTTTACGTTTAAAAACGTAATATGAATAGTTTGTCACAATGACAAATTGCTAAATTTAAGACGATGGCACGTTTTTAATTTTTTTTTCGACAGTCGATAATATCCTCTTCATACACATTACTAGAGTTCCGAATGTCAACATTTGCCCGGGTCCTTTTTATGCGCGAACACACCGTTTCGAAATTTGTTTTTGGAATTATATAGAGACCACCTGTGTGTATTTTGTGAGGACCCCTCCCGTAAATTAAGGCCCATTTCGTGTCCCATTTTATCTATTCATACGGCGATCTCTACGGCGAACGGCTATAAAACGATCGGTCACGGAACCGAATACGTCCTTACGTCGGTGAGTGTCGGTGTTCATTACCACTATGACATTTTCAACCAGTTTCAACATATTTTAAAGCCCGTGTAAGGGCTTCACCTTTGACATGATCTCACTTTGGCTGTGATATTAAATTCTACCGGAATTCCGACGTCAATGATCGATCTGAGCGTGGAATTGCAATAAAACAGACGCTCGTAAAATCGGATATAGAGTGAGAACTATGTTTTAACGTTGTTTATTCCATTTATTCAACTAAATTACATAGATTAGTTATTCATATTTCATTGTGTAAGCTATGGTTTTAAATAATTGTGACTTAGCTTGGCGATAACAAAGTTTAAAGTTATTAAATAATTTAAATTAAAAATATCATAATGTAATTTTTAAATAATTAATGTTTCTCAAAATGATTGTATTGATATATATTTATAATCGATTGCATTAATAAAAGTTTATTTCGTCTCAAAGCTTTCTTATCGCGCCGCCTGTCCAATATTTATCATTCCACCGCGTCTCTTACAATCCGCAAGCCCACCCAGATGTCCCATAAACACATTCGCTTTGAATAATCCGCAAAATATTGCGCGTGCATAAAATTACACGACCGATCGAACGCTGTTTAAATATATTATCGATCAGAATTTTCAGTCGGTGTCGTTAATGCCATATGCCACTGTAAATATTATCATTACGCTCGCCGTGTATTACGACACGGTGCATATCATTAATCGGTGTGATGAAAGTTAAAATAAAAAATATATATACACATGCATTAATCAGTGCGCGGTATTAATTTATCTGTTATTGGATGTGTACAGGTCATTTACTTTCGCTATTAAGATGCAACATACGCGTAGAAAGCCGGTGCCAACTGTATCATTACCCTAATTACTCCCAATAAATCGATAATGCGTTATTGGTAACCAGTGTTTTGATATTCAAATTAATAATAACTAATCTACTTGTTTTTCCGGATTTTAAACATACGCTGCACGTTGGACGTTGGCTCGTATTTGGGCATACGAGCATTTTGAATCAATCAAGTAATTCATGGCTTTAGAAAATTAATTCTACGACATTACTTTTCCTTTCGCCGGGTAATATTTTATCAAACGATTTGGCTAAACTATAAATTTTTGTTTAGTTTCAAATTTCGAAATATTTTAATCCACGTCCTTAATAAATTATCTTTACTTATTATTATATTTATTATAATCACAAATTTATTTAATTTTAAACGAATATTTAAAGTAGTACACCCAAACCATAACACGGTTTTATACAACACGGGCTGATAAATTGTGAATTATTTTTGTATAACACGGTTTCAGAAAAAACAATAATTACAAATTTTAAAAAGCGATTTTCACTGCGTAATATAAAAACTTTAGAAGAAATTGGGTTGGCTGACAAAGAAACTGCCAAAAAAAAAATATTCTAGAATTCGCCGAAATTATAAAAATAAGGGCTACACACCAGGCCAGATATACAATCAGGACGAAACGGGATTGTATTGGAAAAGGATGCCTCATCGAATCTACATATCAAAAAGCGAAAAACGTGCGAAAGGATTTAAGGTGGCGAAAGAATTCATAATGAAGCCACAGTTTATTAATCGGCCTTAAAACCCCCGAGCACTGAAAGGTTGTGACAAAATGAATTTACCTGTTTATTGCAGAGCCAATAAAAGGGCTCTGATCACAAGTATTATTTTTAAGGATTGGTTTTACAAATATTTACACAGAGGCTTTTATAAAAGAATCATGATTTTCAATTATTATTGATATTGGACAATGCACCAGGACATCCGCTCGATTTAAAACACTACGTCTATAATCCAGCTAATTTCTTTATTCAGCAATATTATATTCGTCAGACATTCAAAAAATAATGTACTGGATGATATTATTATTTCTTAATATTTATTATTATTTCTTAATGTTATTATTATTCTTATTATTTCTTATTGTATTTATTATTATTTCTTATTATTTCTTAATTATTATTATTATTAATGTTAATGGTTTGTTTGTTGGGTATTATTATTCTTATTTTTTCTTATTATTATTATTATTTATTATTTTTTCTTATTTTTTCTTATTATTTCTTAAAAAAAAAAATGTAGTTCAAGAGGGAATTACAACAGATCTTGGCCCCTTATAACGATATACGTAAAGACTTAAATACGCTAAAAGCAGACAATTGTTTATTACAGAATATTTACAGGAGAAATCCAAAAATAATTCAGAATCCTCGGACGATAAAAACTCACAACGGATCTCGAAAAAGCGTCAAATATATGGAATTGTAAGATTATTTATTTTGTTTCAAAATAATCTAGACATATAAAATATTACATTTCTCTGTTACATTCTACAAATGTATCTTATCTTTGCAGAAGATATTTTATCGTGATTGACATACGCTTCGACGAATTTGCATTTATATTCAGTTGCCTGCATTTCCGTGTCTTACACAAAACTGGTCTTCTTTAAAAAAAAATCAAAACGTTCAGGTTATAAAAATATGATATCATGTGAGAAAAACGCGCTTTCAAGAATAAGCCTTAAAATAATAAAATATTGCAAAAAAAATGCTTTATTTAATTTTTAAATATGTTTTATTTAATTTTTAAATATGTTTTATTTATTATAAATACACTAAAATTAAAAAAAAATATATTTCAAAAGTGCCTCAGTATGAACGGCGCGGGACTGTTCCGAGTCGCAGCGCAACACTTAGCGACGAGACCCCCCTACCCCATTGCCGCCCCGCATCCATCCAATGCATGACACTGGTAGCGCTGATGAGCAGACAGCGCTCTTGCTCTATACCGCACGGCGTAACACTAAATATAAATTGAATTTATATTTTCATATACATACATATAAATTCAATAGACACATCATCATCATCATCATTTGCCAGTCACGAGGCTCTCACTTACTGAGGCCATGGACCTTACCAGACTCTCGCATGATAGTTGAGGCCAAAGGAACCTTAGTCTCACACGTGAAGTGAGGGCTCCCTTTTCGTGTCCATACCGCGGGGACCCGAGCCGTCTTGGTATGCCGGTTTTTATAAAGAGTTTCCCTCTCTTGGCCATTGCTGGCATTGGACGTACATCTTCTACCATGTTGGTATCGGATTTTACCCTCCGACTGTGTCCAGGCAAGTAGGAGGGGGTTTGCCTCGGTATTCGTTTGTTCTCTTAACGAGTCGCGAGTGACAAGTAGCGAGCGACCACACACACACGCCTATGTAGATATACACAGCCATACACATGCACATCTGCCCAAAATATATATATTACATCATCATCATCATTTGCCGGTCACAAGGCTCTCACTCGCTGATTGCATGGACCTTACCAAACTCTCGCATATATATTAATATATAAAAATATTTTGTTGCAATTGACCAATTGCGATTTTTTCGAAATATCAACCAAATTATGAACCAAATCATAAATAACTAGTTTCATTCTTAGAATAATCCATTTTAAAAAAAAAAAAAAAGTCGAGACATCAATATTTAGCGCTTGAAATGTTTGGGGTTTATTTTTCCTTATGAATTTCCCTTCGAAAGACGCTGAAATTTACAACATCTACGTTTTTGTTTATTTCTCAATCTCTTCAAAAGCGTTAAAACAAAGTTTCTTTTTATTAAAAATGGCAGGTAGTTTTGCGAAAAAAATGCTTAAACCCTAAATTTAAATAAAAAAATATCTGGTGATTCACTTTGCTTAAAAACAGAATGAAAGTCTCAAGAATTATCTATGACATATTTTTAGGGGGCGGTTTGTAATTATTACGTTTTCGTTTTTATCTCGTAAATTTTATTTACTTCCGGATTATTTTTTACAATTTTTTGAGACCTTTCTCTATATAAATTAAAATACTTTCTTGAAACAAAATCAGTTTATAAAATCCTATATTTTCTAAAATATTTATAATTTAAAATTTATAATTCAATGAAATAAGCGAATTTTGGATGTAAGATCAGTTTATTACTCGGTTTTCGTTGAACGTGCAAAACGAACTTCATTCATCTTCAAATCCTTAAGACATTACTGACACATCAACAATAATTCTCAGAATACAACAATGGCCGCCTATCAATAATTTGATCTACTAATTCTTGGATCACGTCGAAATTCCCGAACGCTATTATCACTTTCGATTCGCGACACGTTCGCGAACCCACCGATCGGCTATTCCCAAATAGTTTAACAGCTTCGTGGGTGAAAGTGACACCCCGAGGCAGCCGAGTTGACCTTCGATCGAAATATTATCACGCCGTTCATTAAATAGCATAACTTTTGCACAAAAAAAAATAATCTAAATCATGAATACGCTTTTTTTTAAAAGTAAAATACGTGTATTTTTATTATACAAATTCACAAACCACTTGACATTTGACATGTTTTTCGGCCGAAACCCCTCCAAGTTCTTTACACCAGACGTGTATTTACAGTCAGTATTTGTTGACCCCACATACCCACTTAGCACAAGTGCAGACAGGGCCATCATCTCTTCAACGCGCAAAACGAATTCTGTTAGGGAAATTAGTACTTGACAATTAAATTGCAGGGTGTCTGCCATTCGGACGAGAATCGTCTGAAACGCAACGGACAAAAAAAACCGACAAAAAATAATTCAAGGTTATCAAACGGCCATCGCGCATGATTCATCCGTGAATTATGTTATATTTTTATAATGCTCCTATAATGTGGTATACCACCTCCGTGAAACCATTTGCAATCTGTGAATTGTTCCGATGTTGATTTATATTACACGATCGTAGGCCCACAGTTGCATCATAGTTATCCGGGCGATTCGTCAAAGGTGAATGCCCGTTATTGAATGAAGTAATGAAGGCTTTATATTTTATTTACCAGGTGATCTTCATTCAAATTTTGTACCATACACAATATTAAATATAAATATAAGAATTTAAATTCGCGACTAACACGCTATTCCGAGTATTTTATTATTCGAGAACGGAGCGTAGTATTCTTCTTTATAAGCCCCGTCACGAAATCTAGCATTCTTTTTATACCATTTTCATCAATAAATTGAATATTCTGTCACGTTCTGCCATTTCCATCGCATCCGTGCATTATGCACTCTTTTTCAAATTCACTTTGGTGTATGAAATTATTCTCTTTCGCATAATTTAATTGATATTCATCGCGGCTGTGTATTATACAGGTTTTGGCATGTTCGGTTTGAGATTCGTTTCATCATGACCTTGCCATTATAATTCTCCCCCCATTGAATTCATAATGACATTTGAATTCCTGAATTCCAGGAAACGGCTAAAGACGTTAAACACAATTATAATTAATTCAATAGCCATATCCTGTCCGTTTTTTTTATATAAATATATTTTTAAAATGAATATATGAATGAAATTTGTTCGCCTTTGAATAACGTACCGCAGCTACTTGCGTGTCAAGAAAATTGCAGCCGAAACTTATTCTAGGCGCAAGGTTTAACGTACTATTGATATCACGTTAAAATCTCTATGGCCATAATGATGTTTAAAAACAATATCATCAATAGACAAAGTAATCGATTGTTCAAATATTATTTGTTATATTTTGTTCATTAAATATCCACCAAAAACCGTGTAAAAATGTGATAAATAAAGTATACAAATATTATTTATACATATACTCAGAAACAAATAATACTAACGAACCACGTAGTGTTTTTACATTTCTTGATAGCAGTCATACAAATCTGCAGGATCAGTTAGGATTTTAAAGCTCGTTTTAGGTCGATATCATGGGTGGGAAAATTGTGGTCCATACTCTTATCAAATTGCAAATCCTCGTGAATTAAATCAGGTGTTAGTTGATTAATTTCATATTTTCTTTAATTTTTTACAAAATCGTGTAAAAAATAAAATCATAATAGAAATATTTCGCATGAAAATATTGATGATATCCTACTCGATCGGATGCTAGATGACGAAGACTTAATTGAAATCGCTTTAATGAACAAAGGGTCAAATGATAGCAACATGGATGAATTAGAAGATCACTTGAGCTGAAAAAAATATAAAAATGAACTAAAACTTTACGAAAAAATTCGACTGTGGTTCAAATTGAGCTTATACATGTTTATTATCACAGCAATAAAATTAATCTAAGATAATAACAATGAAACTGCACTTTTTCATCAATTCAATATCTGATTATCCGAAAAATATAAATAAAAGTGAACTTTTTAAATATAAGGGATACTGAAAAGACAACTTTTTAACTTCTTCTATCTCTATATTACTGTTCCTTAGCTTTATTGTTACATAAAAAAAATCATCTAAACCAGAAACTTCCTAGGAACACATCAGACAGTATTTGCTATTTTTTTAGATCACGGCTTAAACGTTACGAGAGCAATCAATATTTTTAGATATCAGTTTTAGTTCCGGCGACTTGAGTTGAGCGATAGATATTCCTAAATCAAGACCTACAGATTACATGATGCAGTTGATGAATTATCGTTGCATCTTGCTTCCATGATCCACTGTAAATTTGCCCAATATTTAGTAACCAATTTACTCTATTAAATTATGATATGATATATGTATTTTTATCATAAATAAAATGGCTTAGGAAATGATGCAAGTTCCTTATATGGGGCGTTTAATAAATTTTGCCATAATCTGCACATAAAGTGCATTGAATTTTGCATGCTCCAAATACTAAAGCAGCTCTTACACAGTGTTGAGTGGGTGCAGACAGGTTGCTCTCGTTACAAACGGCGACACCTTGCACAATTCCATCTGGTGCACAAAACAGACTGCGCTTATCTACAAAGTCGACGCGTCGTATCCATCATGAAACACTTTGTGGATGTCGAGAGTGCAACATTCCCACAATTCTTCACGTTTTACGTAATATCAATTTACAAATTGACTCGTATCGTATCTCGTTACACCTCTGGGATTAAGCTCGGTGTGATGGAGAGCCTGTGCGCAAAGGGTTAACGCCACAGGTGTCGTGATCAACGGGCCGCAAGAGCCAAGCCACACACAAAAGGAAAAAGAGGAGATCACCGCCGCAAACAATCAAAGGAACATAATCGTGCTATGATACTTATGGAGATTCGAGTACTTACGTATTTCTCTACTCGGATGTAATTTGATTCTTTTTACAAAAGGTCCGTGTAATCCTTTGTGGATGACATAATAACCTTTAAACGATCCTTGCACTCGAATCGAGGAATACAATGTCGATGATTCGTTATGGTCACCCATCCCAATGTAAATTGAAAAGAATTATACCATTGTTTTGTTATATCGGAAACAAATATAAATACATAAAACAAATATCGGTAATTCACGATAAAATTAGCAAAGCATTAATATTTCATTTTCTGAATTAAAACAACCTTGAAAACGAAAATAATAAAAATTAATACATTCTTATCCCGATTTTTGCTTTAATACGGTTTTAAAAAAATAATTATGCAATAAGAAAACGATAGTGATTTTATTATCATTTTTCGTTCGTCATACGTAAACGGGTGCGTTTATAGCCAGATAGCCACACTAAATGTATTTGATATTAAATTTAATCAATACAGGTTTTTACGTCAAATACACCATTTTGCAAATCAAATACACACTTTTGCAAATCAAATTGACCCATTTTCTATCGAAATGTCTATTGTCAATTGCCATATTCTATTGAAATGTCAAGGGTGCAATTGATTTGCAAAAGGGTGTATTTGACGTAAAAAACATGTAATAACATTAAATTGTATGATGATGACAATTTATATAAATTTAAATAATTAGTAACATAAGAATCGTATATACATATCTTCTAAAAATGAATCCAGTGTATTATATATCTTTAAAAAACAGTTTTTATCCCATAATGCTTAATAATTATTATAATTATTTGTTTTTCCTCTATATATGTTTTTTTTATATTCGATGAGAATGGTATTTTTTTATTATTTTAATGTATAATTGGAAATAAAGATTATAAAACGAAATGTGTACAAAATTGATTTATTTCGACATATTATTATAACCGCTTTTTAATTACAATAAAAAATATTTGAATATGTGCTTATGAATTATAATAACAATTAGGTATAATACTAATATGAATTAAATTTTCCACTATGTGGGCCAGTCGTATTGGACCAAAAGATTATTTAGCACAAAAATTGAACCACGATGTTTTCTATTTATTTATTAAAAATGTCTTTTATTGCATAGATAGATGAAACTCTATAGATGTTACTTATTCATTTTACCAATAAAAATCTTATATATATATTCGTAATGAGAGTAGAACGTAGATTCGACCAAAAATGGTCTGATTGGAAAAGGTTAAATGTAATTTTGCTATAAACAAAAATTAAAGGTACTAAATTAATTGCCTAACTGAATTATGTAATTATTATTATAATAATAATAATTAATATGTTATTTAAATTGAAGACTTATTTATGTTTTTGTAAGTGGCATAAGTCGATTTATAGCATATATAAACGTGCTATTTTTTGATAATGTTATTTATACGGTTGTTATCTACTTATACTATTTGTTTTAACAGAATATAGAACGATTTAAAAATAAACGGCTTATATGATTAAATTTTACAGAACGTTAAAATTAAATACACATCATACTTTTTTCATACACACTCATTTCTTTAAAAGTTCTGGTTTATATATTAATATTATTTAAATTAAGATATCCTCCCCTTTGCATAATAAAAATATATATTTTTTGATTGTTATCTGATTATGGGAATCTTATCCATATATCTTCTATGTTTAGTTATTTTAAATAAAAATTGTTTGAGAGTAGATCATTTTTTTGTGATTTTGTATAGTTGATGCCACATTTTCGTATTGCTGCAGCAGTGTCTATTCATCGTCACCGACACAGCTCTTCTATTATCGTGTTTAAAAATAAAACTTGATGATCTTCTTAAATTTTTTTCCAAGGAAGTCGCGTGCTCGGCAGCGGCGTGTCCCTCATCTGCTCCATTCGCCACGACTTATCTCGGCTCATTTGTAAAGTGACTCGTTTTATTACAAGCAATTATTGTGTGTGGGTCTCTTTGCATTGCCGACACAATGGTGTCATTATATTCAGGATGTTGTGTGAGAGGTCAGGGTGATGAAAAAGTCACATACGATGCTCGCGCCGATGAACGATCTTGACATTGATGTGCGACAATATCGTTATGTATGACGACGGATTAAGAAATCAAAAGCTTTGATTTTGATGAAGATGAAACGATAGAGAGAAAGTGGGGAATGCGTTTTGTATACAATCGGACAATTGTCATGGTGTTCGTTTTGCAAGCATTTTGCATAATTCAAACAGCGCCGACTTCCTACCCTGTTTCCTTTCCTATGCGATAACCGACTTCCTGACTAATATTTGAATCGCTATTATCTCGTATTATATTTAAACAAAAAATGCAAAAACGGACCTATTCGCTATTTTAAATATGAGGATCGATGACTCGACCTATATGCCGCACTTGTATAGATAGTACATGCATAGTAGTTAATGGGTTATTGCTGGCTGGAGATGCATCGCAGAAGAGCCCGTGCCGAACCTGCTTGATTAATGCGACCACCTGCTCTAAACTGCACCTTGCACCACCGGGAACCGAATCAGAACATCGATCAGGCCGCTGCTGCAGACGCTGGATCCAAGTGTGCGATAATAAAACGCCGAGATTTAATTAATAACCAAATTTGCAACGACGCGCTTCATACGTTAGGCTTAAACCGTATAAATAACTTCAGGATGCAGCACTTGATCATTGATTTAGCAAATGATGCGAAAACACAATTCCACAATCTCGCTACGATCTATCAACCCATGGCATTTGGAGGTCCAATACACTAGTTTTGATTTTTTTTTTTTTTGAGACCGCAAAATATTTAGCACCGTCTGTTCGCCAGCGCTGATTTATCGCGGCCCGTTCGATATTTATGTATGTAGATGCGAGTGTGTGTTCTGCGAAATGTCTCTGGGCAATAAAACCCCACAAAGGGGTTATGGCTGCTGCAGATGAAAGAATTATATGAGGAGATTCGCATCTCATGTGCACAAAGCCGCCGACCACGTGGCACTAGGGCCATTTGCATAACCGGTACACGGGGACCGTGGTCAGGCTGAGGAATTGAACCCGGTGACCATCGTCTGCGTGTGTGCGTGTGTCGGATGCTGATTCACACATTCTCGATAATTGGGGTATCCATGCTCGAGGATTGGATTACGCGGAAAATTGGGTTTTCCTGAACAGGAAAGCGTTATGTATTTCGGTAATTTCATCAGATCGCTGCTTTCTTTTAACATTTTTACTACAACAGCCGACAAAAATGTAGCTTTTATTGCATAAGTGTATTTACTTAAAAGTCATCGCAACTTGACCGCTGAAATACTACTGTGGTTAAAAAATCAAATGCATAATTCTCATAATCTATAAACTTCGTACAGCTTTGTACATATTTTTTAAAGACTTTGGTCGATTATGCAAAAAAAATTGGCGATCGAAAGATCCCTGTCAACATTATTTGATGATCAACATCAAAACAATGTTCCTCTGAGTTTTTGAATTGTGCAAACTAAGACTAAGTTTGCACGAAGATTGGAAGACTAGATTAAAGAAGATACTAACACTGCTTTCCAAGCAAGTAATGTGACAATGAAAATGTTAAAATTAACTGAAGAGTCGACTGATGAAGAAAAAGATGCTGGAAATGCATTTATTTACTTATTAACCGTTAAAACGTCCGTGTGACTATGAAATCTTTATAAATATCTTGACTTTTTTAAAAAATGAAAAAACTTTAAGAATAAATATAGTAATGCATGATATGTTTCATAATTTGGATTTTTCTACTAATGGCGACACGCACACTCGACGAGAACACGCCGCCGACTACTACGTTTCATTCGCACTTGGCACATCGTACCGGATGCGAGCGAGAAAAAACATCGCACCATTGCTGCAGAAGCGAATATTGTTGTTTTAATTTTTTTTTCGCAATTGTGGACATTAAAGGTCAATGATTATTTATAAAATTTACTTTTTAGACTTTTTATACAAATATAAAAAGTTTATGACATGTAGGATTTATATTAAAAGAGTTATTCCAGAAAACTTGGGGTCCCAAATCGATAGCGTTCCATCGGCACGGCTGAATAAAATAATTCTTGTTGGGTTATTTTTTGAAAAATCCCTAACGTACATTCCTATCGAAGGAAGAATCAGTTGCCTCTGGGCATAAACCTTCTAAAGCTCGATTGACATTGCTTCTTGGTGGAATCTAAGCTGGTAATTTAAAGTTGAAGCCAATGTTTGTTTATCAAGTAGAAAATTAAAGAGCATTGAAAGGAAAGATACATAACTGTTTTCAATCATTTGGAAATCAAATAAAAATATCTGGGTTACTGAGTTAATATTTAAAGATATTTTTAAAAAAATTCTCTCTTCGTTCAAACAATACGCACACATTTTCAGGAACTGTACTCGACCTTACTTCATTATCAGAGATGATTTCTCTTCCTGTGGCTTGTGTAGGGCTGCTTTCAAGAGATCAATCAGATGTAGAATAATGCTATTGTATTGTAGGAAGAATGGAGACTTACATTATTACAACGAGATCAGATACAGAGGACTTTTTGTTTTGAAAACATTTAATAATTTATTATTATTGTAAGCTTGTTTCATATAACTCTCTTTATTTTTTCATCAGAGGTCATTCCCTGTTCTCGTAAGACTGCATTTATCAGAATTTAATAACCATCGGAACAACTGCAGCGAAGTAGATCTATCCATAAAACACTAAAATTCAAATTACACAGGACTGCTATTCAAAGGCATTGTAATCCGATTTTTAAATATGTTATAAAAAATCTGAGGGTTGATACATTTTAATTCCGTAACACGTTAAAGGCATAAGATATTATCCTTTAGCCGAAAAAATAATCATGTTAAATGAACAAAAATGTATACTACTACAAGGTTTGCCTCCTCTTTTTGACACCACGATAGTAACTTTAATTTTAAATATGGCAGCTCGGAATAAAGATTTTTTCATTCCTGAAATATTTATTCTCCTAGCACTACGTTTTCTTGTATTACCTTATACGTGACGTGAGATATAATATTTTCTACTCATCCTTGTGAACATAATGTAAATATACTATTTAATTATTTTATAACGTAATTTATTGCTAATACAAATTATAAATAAAAAGAATAAATAGTTATACTTCCAATCAGATTATTCAAAGCGCTTCTGAAACGTAATTTACATTGAAGCTTCTTCGGCAATTCTGTATTTATCTCCTATGTTAGTAAAACGTCGTCTTTTCATGCATTTTTTTTCATCTTCATTAATTGGAAAAATTCACAATCGAACCCAGAGTCTGGGACATCATAACGGTATTGTTTTTAGTCAAAAATTCTATTCACATTTCTTATTTTGTAACATTATTTCTTATTTATTAAAAGATAATTGTAATTAAAATTACATATTATTTTAAATGTGATCCAATTTAAAAACAAAAATCATGGACACCATATCCACGTAGCTTCCTGTGATGACTGATACGATTATTTTTAAATTGTCCTGCCATGTTATTTATGAATTGTTATCTCATGCACCGTTTCGATATTTGCATACTTATCGATTTTTCTTGTTTATTTATTTTCAGGTAAGTACCTGAACTCATTTAACGAGAGGACAATCATATTCGGTGAGTACATTTTTTTACATTTTTATTATGATTTTGAATAGCTTTTACGTAAATTCTGATTGTTACAATAAAATGAAAATGTAGAGTGAGGCCTTATTATGCCTCACAATTATACCCGAACTTTATATTAATGAAGACTTTTGCAAACAATTATAAATATGCATCTCGTGCCTTATGCGACTGCAATGGTCTGACAGTTTGACAGACTGACAGAACAACTATCCGACAGTCAGGGGTTGCAAACGGTGTATTTTCAGGCGTTCGCTCTGATGTTTTCCCAGAAACCATTAAGTATTCAGTTACAACCAGCAATTCCGGACTATCATTTCGTATATATTTATTTTATGTACATTTGGGATCTACAACCATATTATTTATTATATTAATATAACTTAATATAATTATGATCGTCCTTCGGATAATTTGCATTGTTGGATAGTTGCTAGTTGATGAAGGATGAAAAAAATTGTAAGAAAACAAACATATTTGCTGTAATACCTGACTAATCGGATTATGATTTCGGTTTAGATAAGCTCTGAGTATTGATACATAATGAATGCTTTTAATGTTTTTAGAAATATTGAGAGAAACCTTTACTTTGTAAACAATTACTATGGATCCTAACAATTCTTATGAATAGCATATGAATAGAAATGCCGACAATGATGCTGGGAACCATTTTTTTTATAAATATACAGATATCTTTTTTTAATTATTGAGTGATTGATATTTAGTGTTCTAGAAACAATCATATGCATCGCATAATAGCAGTACATTTTTTTCACTATCACTTCCTGATAATGCAAAGTACTCCTAATATTTGTAGGAATCTCCAGAATTATACTCCACATTATCAATTCTTGGAAATGATGATGGAAATACCCTGTTTTTGCTAAATAAACGTATGAATATAGATTGGTTTTGTTTTATTCAACGTCTTGAATACTAGTTAATTAAAATTCTTGATTTTTTTTAAAAGAACTGCTTCCTCATTAATATCTGAAAAAGTATAAAAACACAGACAATAGCTAAGCGTTGATTTCTCATCCATTTTTTATCCACACACGACTTTATTCAAAGATTAAAGTAAAACAAAATATATCCTCGCTCAATTAAATAAAAAAAAGTACTATATCAACGTTTTTGTTACATTTTTCACAATGCGGCCGTGGCGGATTTATTTCAATGTGTCAACAAAGAGGCCAACATCTGCTTATCCTACATATTTTTTTTGCAATTATTTAGGGTAATTCTAAAACCACTTTTGTAAATGATATTATTTCGTAAAATATTTTTATGCCGTCTATTTAAAATTAAATTTGTCTATGGATGTATTTTAACACCACAACATTTAATCACCGAAGCAATAATTCCGCGAGATATATACAAGAAATAAAAATATTTCTGAACATTTTTACGCGTATTTTTTAACATATTTCTACATTTTGAATTTATTTTCATGTGTTTTTTGCGCATTTTTTTTAATCTGGGAACGTATCACATGATTTTGTATGAGCTCCATGTCTTTTTTTCCCCGATTTTAATTTACGCGATTTTATATGGAACATGTCTACCGCGTAAATCGAGAAATGAGTCTATAATAAAGTTAAATATATTATTTCTAAAAAGTCGAATTAATTAGTCAGCTTGTACAACATCACATGATATTTTTAGAAAGTTAAAGAGCATCGATTGTTTAAATATTATGTCACACTATTGTACAAAGTCCATTAAATATTGCTTTGATAAAACTTCTTTACACTATTTTACACGGTTTTAAAACACCACAAATCCAATTATTCGTTAACGCTATTGCACGCTAACGAAATATTTATAATTTTATGCGATCTGCAGATTTGCATAGCAACACCTTTCCTAATAATAAGAAATTTATTCAGCATTTTTTTATATTATTACCTTTTTAACACAATTTTTATACCCCCAATATTGTTTTTTTAAATAACACTGTGCTTAAAATTTAGTGCACCATCTTCAATTTTTTTTATAGATTACTTTTTTACACGGTTTTTGGTGGGATGTATCTTTCGCGTAAAAAAAAGATTCGAGTGTCTACTCTTAAAATGCGGCTATTGTTTTTATTTTTGTCTTATGTATATAGCATATTTTACAATGTCGTTTTTTTATGATTTGCATGTTTGGCGCCAATTTCAAAAAAATGATTTGAGTTTTGTTTTCGGCGCGATGGTTGAGTATCACTTTCCCCCTCCAACTCGCCGCCAGCCGGCGCTCGGATCAGTCTTCCGCCGTGTGTAATGCGGGCAGGTCGCGCTCGTTTTTCTCAGTGTATGTGTTTATAACTGAAAATTCATTTGTTTTTTTTTATTCACTCGGTGCGTTCACATCTTGCAGCCTTTTGGTCCTCGGCCGGTTCACGTGTGCAAAAATCCAATTTAGCCGGTTGCAATAATCGCCACCGACAACAATCTCCGAATAAAACGTAAACAATGACCGACGTAAATAATTTGAATTTGACGTGTGCGCTTTTTTTTATTTGGCCCAAAGAGACGCGCATAACGGCTCGCTCTCCGTGACATAACCTGTGTGAATATGATATTGTTTTGATATTTTTTAAGTGCGTACGATGCACATTTTGCGCGGTTAGTTTTTCGGCACAATTTTTTGGTCAACAGTCTTGAAAAGGAGTTCAGGTAGTCTCCCATTCTTACACATCCTTTCCGAGAACGGAACAAACAAATCCCACATGATCGCCACGCAATATGCCCCGGATCCAGCGGTCCTCAAACTGTTTGCAATTTAATTCAAACTTCCAGACAGATCGATACGCAGACAGACTGGCAGACGAGCCCCTATATATTACCGAGTGCACAATAATTCGGCATTTATTTTTTAATAGACATTGTTTTCGATGGTATTTATTAAGCAGTGAGCTCTTGGGAGTATTACTGATATTAATTACGATTAAATTGAGAGGTCGCCGACAAAATATAAGGGGAATCGCCCACGGGTGCTTTAGGAATTCACGTACCTGGAACGACTGTGCCGTAATTAAAAAATATATTAATTAATTACGTACATTTTATATGTAAAGATCACGAAATTGATCTGAATTTTTGTTATTTACATATACATTTTATAACGTGGGACTGAATTACCGCATACTAATCGTCGTCCATAGATTTAGTCGATCGTATCTGTTGTGTCCAGGGTGGTCCCTTTCTCAGGTCCTATGTCCAAGACTCCCACTCGATCCCACAATCGCCCGTATTGATCAACTAGAAAACTGTGACATACTCCAATACTATCTGATACTACAATATAAACCCTAGGAATTATACGCGCCGGGTTCACTAAGTACTTACCCGACGATATGATCATCCACATCTCGGGGTTACGATTACTATTGTTCGGCACTCGGACCACCCGCGAGAAGATCCATTTTCTCGGTTGTTTCATTTTTTTTTCCCAACATTTTATTCTTCGGGACTAGTCCGTATATTAAATATAGAATCCTTTGATGCCGTAAATTATTTATGTTCTCGGCTGGACACCAATTTTGTCTTCCATTATTACGAGATACGTGATTATAACATCATCGAAAGCCGTATTTTTTTATTTTTTTTTATTATATCCAATCTCAAATTATGTAAATTTCAATGAGCCGACGATTTACACGGCTTGTTGTATACAAAGCATCCGAAAATTTATCGAGTGGAAAAAGATTTCTACCTAACCGATACAAGAATTAATCCATCGACAATTTAATTATCTAATGGAGGTTCGTAGGCTGAAACAAAAACGGAATAAAATCAATACATTTAAATGAATCATGCATGATTTTTCTGCAATGAATCAGATTTGATTGATGATTTGAACAATGTTATTTATACGATTAACAGGATGTATACGAAATATATATTTAAAAAAAAATTGAGGCATAATTTCTATATTGCGTATGGATGTAGGTAGTAAAATTGTATAAACAGATAGTCACCTCTGCAAAATCAACTTTTCAAGGTGTCAAAATATGATTATATAACCATATGACGATGATACATTACATTTTTAAATGTCAATATTCTATAAATGACATACTAAGAATTTTTGGTATAAAGACGCTCCCATTTACGTACTCCGGTTTCTATTCAGTCACCATAAATAGTTTCAAAAATTATATTCCAAAAAATCAATAAAACCTACCGTTTAAAGTTGGCGTTAGCTGTGTTAGATGCTAATTCAATCATGGTTTTAAACAACGCATCATCATGTTGTTTTTTATATGAATTGATACTCTCTTGTCACTATTGCCATTTCTCCACAAAAGCCTGTGCTTTAAATATTGACAAATCCGGCGTTTACCTTCTCAATAAAAATAGATTTTTCCCCTTCTTTTTATTGATGATTGTGCAGATCATATTTTCAATAAATTCACTTCGTGAAAAACTCAGTTAACCCACGTCTTCGTATTGGTCATCCACATAACAACATATTTTTTTCTTTATATTGGGTTAATGCAAAAGTTTTGACGTTTTTTTTGTATGAAATTAATACATTTTTTATTGATTTAATCAATTAAATAATCTCTATCGATTCTTATTACATTCTCACACCTTTCTATTAATCTGTTAATACCATTTAAGTAAAACTACCCTCAGCTTTGAAGCTAAAAATGCATTAAGGGTAGTTTTTACCTGCTCTATTGCTTCAATTTTTTTGCAATGATTAGAATAAATGATAATCAGTAGGAGCAAGGTCTGTAAATATATGGTAGGTGCTTGATAACATTCTAATTTAATTCATTAACCTTATGTTGGGTCAACATCGCCAAAATGTGATCACGCGTTGTCGTGATAAAACACTACCCCTTTTTCTGTTTACCATTTCTGGTCTATATTTTTCAAGGGCGTTGTTTAATTTTGTTAATAGCTGACAATATCGTTCCGCTGTAATTGTTTGATTGCGTTTTATGTGCGTAAAACACAATACCCTTGCAATCCCACCAAACACAAAACATTACTTTTTAATGAATTTCGGCCATCGGAGTTATTAATGGGGTTATTGTCCAGGTATACCCCAATGTTTTTTCCGTGTTATGTTATTGTACACTACCATTTTTTTGATCTCCAGTCAATAATCGATTCAAAAACGTTATTTAGTCTCGCACTTATATCAACACATGTTGAAACAGGATCCAATAAATTGCACATCTTGCAGTAGATGAGGAATCCAAACAACGTACCGCGAAATCATCGCAATATAATGCAAATGTCCCGATACAGTTGATTAGTTGACTTCCATATTCACCGCCATCTTCCTAGTGTTTTGACGTGGATCGGTGTCAATTATGACTTTTAACTTGTCATCATACTTCAAAGGCCGTCCGATACGTGGTTTCGAACATTGAGGACATCTTCTCCATACAAATCACTCCCTTCTCCAAACCAAAAAATGAATAGAAAGTAGAGAGGAAACATCACCTATGTAAAGTGAGATTTCATATCCACAACATCTATGGAAATCAAAAGCGATATTTTTTAAAATTAATTGCATGTCAAATTATTTTTTTGATCTTGCATTACAAAGTGCATTAATGGCCAGCGAATCATTTCAATTGAACATGCGAGAAATTCGATATAGCATCGGCCAATCTTCTTTGATGATTAATCATCGATAGCATCGTATTGCGTTTTTTTTTTCTCTCTAGAATAGTTGACCTCACATCCTACTCAATCAAAAAATGCCAATGACACAATACGGCTCCTGATATTTCAAAGATCATTTTTCAAATTTGAGCGGCGAATCATGCGATTCCTTTAATCGATCGAAAGAAAAAATAATCACGTGTACCACTTTCTCTGGATGTTGATTATTTCTGAATTGCATAATAGTTGTTTCAAACAATCATCCGAATCGGCAGTCATCAAACGAAGATGACTGTGCCCCAAATACCGTCAATTAAATTTTAATTTATTAATCGAAAGTGCATTTATTAGCAATGATGATGATCGATTAGAATACCATCAATCGCCGCTGACAAGATCGACACGGCTATATTTGGAGTGTTATTGCGATCTTTAATATTGCAAACAATGCCTGTGTTTTAATACGACGAAGAAAGCTGTTGTGATTGATTTTTTTTATGAATCCGAAATTAATTAAAAATATTTTCGCGATGATTTTGCGTTTTCGATACGCTCGAAATGAAAAATCTAGCTGGATCCTTTCTGCACGATAATGATCGCGTATTTTTCCGCAGGATACAAAAGGCCAAGGTGTGTTTGAATAGTGTTTTCGCTAATTTTATTCATAAAAATCTGTCGGATATTATTATTCATATCGCAAAATATGATGTTATCGACCGTTCTACGCACGTTTACTATGAAAAAAAATATTCAATAAATTCGGCATTGCTATTATTATGCATAGTATGTCTCGTTTGCTATATAGACATAGTCACAGACACCTGTTTTGATCAGTGACATCATTAAACATATACAAATATATGGAAAAAAAACTTGCATAGAAACCGTTCTTTGGCTAAAAAAAAATTCTTTACAAACACGTTGAACAATCAATCCACTTTCATTCTCGGAGATTTATCATTAAATTTTTTTTTCGCAATTTTCAGTGATGAAAAAAATTGGTATTCTTGTAGTGTGTGTATATAGTGTTGAATATAAGTAACCATGAACCGTGTATTGTGCGAAATGAGAAGCATCATCATGACATCAGTTCCGATGAGGTTCTTCGCGAAGAATAACTTTGTTTAAGACAACCGGGAGGATCAATTTCGATCGCTTTTGTAGTCTGAAATTGAATCTCGTCCAAATGTATCTGGTGGACAAGATTGCAAGCAATTTGCGATTTGGTGAGTGTTTCTTTTTTTTATTTTATTTTATTTAAGCAAAAATGTTTTCAACCGCTTCTTCTGAATTAATCGCCTTGCAAATTACACCTGCGAAAATAGAGGCGTCCGATGCGCAGATCGCTCCTTGCGTATTTGAAAGCCTTTTGAATAACAGAGGCTTCAATTCCGCTTCTTTAATATCGTATGCCTTTTAAGGCATAATTTGCGAATGCGAGCGAAATTCAATGCTTATTTACAGATGGGCGGATAAACGGCAATTGCCGATTGTTGATTTGTAGTTATGCGGAACCTTGACTTTGTACCACTGTCACAATTATAACATTATTCATGTTACCTACATATTAATACGTCTTTTTGACATGCTAAATTTGGCATACTTTTTATGTACAGTATTTTTTTTACTTAACACTTTCATGTCCAAAGGTTTTTTTTATGCTTTTATTTTTCGATGTTTTTTTTTACAAAAGAATCTGAATATTTTATATACAATTTTAATGTTGCATGAAAATCATTTTAAAAAGTTGAATTTTATTGTTATAAGATGCCGAGTTAAAAAAAATACGATGAAATTGTGGATGACTCACATTTAAAATAGGTTAAACTTATTTTTTGGTAACTAATAAAAAAACATAAATAAAAATGCATTCATTATAAAAATATGTACATAAATAAACGATCTAGGACTGCGATTTAAATTTATAGTAAAATATGCACAGCTTACCTTAAAGTAAAGTAAGATTTCATTCAGCGTTTCTTCGATAACACGATCAGTAAATTCGAAGTCTATAAAAATACGATAAATCCCATAAATCTATGATTCTGAATCAATTAACTGATAAATCCATCAATGCCGAAGAAGCTATAGCCAGAGATATCATATCATAAGTTCATATCCTTTGCCAAATTTTCAATCTAATTGATACAGCATCACTTTCAGAGGTAGATGTGCAGGATATTCACAAGTTACTTCTGGTTTCTTATAAGAGCCTTACAAACGACGACTTTTAAGAACTGGCAGAACAAAGAGAACCAAAATATTGTGATTCTGTACCCAAAAAACTTACTACAGGTTTTCTTAATAAAAGTTTAGTAACATTGAGCGAAACTTTTGGTCGTATTGTAGAGAATGATCCAGATTTTAAGATGGTTCAAAAGACGAGACGTTTAAAATGCGATCTCCTGTTACCGATGCTGTTGGGGACATGTCACATTTTTTTTGTATTTGTCTAAAAAAACGCCTAAAGAATAAATATTACAAATAATCATTGTTTCCACCACGTTTTCGCCACGCGCGCGATGTTTTTTCTCGCTCGCATCCGATAAGATGTGCCGAGTGCGATTGAAGCATGCTATTGACACGTGTGGCGGGACGTGTTCGAGAACGTTGTAATTTACGCATCATATTGATTGGTTAAAAAATCCAAAATATCGACCAAATTATGAATAATTATATTTTTCTTGAAATAATCCAAGATATTAATAAAGAATTCATCAATATCTTGACTTGAAATGCTTGGGGTCTGGTATGATTCTGGACGACTTAATCATAAAAAATCAATAAGTTCAGAAGAGCCAGGATCTATATCAAGAAAAAAATAAAATAAATGGAATAACTACAGAACATATTTCAATAAAGTAACTCATAAACTTTGCCATAGCTTCAAATTAAAGTGAAATTTGTTTATTTTTGGCCGCGTGTTGACCTTTCCCTATTTACTTTGTGTTAAAATGACCTCGTTTACGCTGTTTCAGCACTTTGCCGCCGAAAAACGCACCACAAGCACTAAACGAGGTCTTTCTGTACACTATGTATTTAATAACTAGTATTTATATGCGCTGAATAATCATCCGGATAATCAGGGAGATATAATAATTGCCCTCGATTACAATAATTTTGCTAGGTTAAGGTACAGACACAGGCAAACGATAAATCTTCCCAATACCCCTTTTAATTAAAAACTTAATTATATTTTAAGCTTTTTATTAGTAAAATGTATTTGTGAACTAGACTTTTTTAGATAATTCGCATTCATAGAGTTTTAAATTGTATAAAAATGTGCAAAATAATATGCTTGAAAACTGTGCCGTTAGATTTGCGTTGAAATCGACCGATTTGCTGACATTATTGCTTGTACATGCATTTATATAATTCTGAAGAAATGTATCATTCAATAATGAATATTGCAGAAGGATGAGTTTTCTATACAAAATGGATGAATAGCATATGGAACATGGAATGTCGAAGAACTCGCCTACGATTGCAAAGGAAAGCGAAATGGCAAAACTAGAAGAATCAATCATATTTTTTCTAAAAATATGGCAGAAGCTTTTAGTCCAAAGACATTAAATATATGATAATATAAACAAGTTAATGCTCGTATGAAATTTAATTTATATAAACTTCGTGGCAAAGTTTATGAGTTACTTTATTGAAATATGTTCTGTAGTTATTCCATTTATGTATATTAAGATAATTTATCTGAATGCAATTATTTAAATGATAGGTTGTCAGCCGTTCATTTAATAACAATCCGTTATGATCAATTATTGTGAGAGAATTGGAATACATTTGTTAAATTGGATTCTGCATACAAATCAAATCTACCCCTATGTCTGAAAAGGAAAGTATATCAGAAGTGAATCCTGCCGAATGACTTGCACAACTTGAAATGTGTTGGATGAATCTTCAAACGATACGATAATTTATTTTCATTTTTTTTTAAACAACGATCTCATCACAATCACGAACGTTCGCATGTATGTAAATCCCCACATCGCGTCATTATTGCATAACTGTCGCAATATTTAAAGTGCCGTTTTTACATTGTTTATGTAATCCGCAACTAGCTGTGTCATATACATTTTTTTTTAGCACAAAACAAGTTGCTGCAATTTTGCGAATTGCGTAAAACGTAATGAACGGCGATCGCACGGTGCATCCAAAAACGCACACAATACAACAGCGGATGACGTCAATGCCTCGGTCTATTGTTTCAAGACAATCCAAGGCCTCTGGAAGAGTCACAATATGGCAAACATGTAAACGAGTTGAGAACTCGTCCATATTGTACCTAGGAATGTCGCCGATAATTCGTTTATAATATCAAGCATTGCACAAGGCGAAGATCGTTGAGAAATTCATGTCTTCCTTGAATTACTATTACAAGGTTGGATTACGCGACGTGCAAAAAATAATTCGGAGAAATTTTTGCTCTAAATTCTCGTATGTGATATGAATAAAACGCTCCATGGATTATTCGCGGCACGTTTTCAATATATTATTATGTTAAGCCTTCAGAAAGTATTATAATAATATTAAGAGGTCCTATTGTATTGCACAATAGCGAGCTTAATGGATGTATTCGATAGGCAGCGACTATCTGAAAGCCAAGAAGCCAATGATTATATCGATTCAACTAAATAAATAGAAATCACTTGTCGCACAGTCGTAAATTTTGTATTTTATGCGTATCCGTAAAACCAGTGAAAGCTGGGAAATTGATTAAGCTCGATGAAAATTAATAAACGCTCTCTGCACACATATTGTCTCCGCATCGGGTCGACCTCTCCGTTGCCACGGACGGACCATTAAAATCTTTCTAATCGAACCGATCTAATGACGCTGACCGAGAGCGTCGTCGTCATTACACGAATCGTAAACTTCCATATACACACACCGGGTCCAATAATTGTCCGACGTGTTGTAACCGCGGCCCCCTAACGACGCCGACTCTCGATCTTATCCGTTAAATGGTTGAAATTGTCTTGTTTACACGTCAACAGTGTCCCGGAGATGAAAGTGCGGGCATGAAAAGAAGTATCGAGTGGTACACTCGACTTCTTCGCGCGTGTGTGGGCCATAGGGTTTCGACTATCCTCGCCTCGAACCATTAACCTTTACGTATTGTAATTTCGTGTAATGTCGCTGTCGAGTGGAACTCCTCGTTAGTTCCACTTTCTTCGACGTGTTAACCGGAAGGCCGCGTGTCGCACTCCCTTTCTATTTGCGCGTGCGTTCTATCAACACATGGGGTTGAATCTTTAGTTACCTTCGATAGCAGTAAGACATGCCTATTAAAATATATTTTCCATCTGTTATTTTTAAGTAGATCTTGCACCACCTGCATTCAGCTTCATCCTGCGGCTCGCTTGATGTCTCCACTTAAGCGTCCTCTTCAACCACATTTTGAGACTTGAGAATACTAGAGTATTAGACAGATTTACGAGTGTTAATATGTCTGTCATCGTCGAAAGCTTCGTATTATAGAACAATTTCTCATGTCATTTAATACTATGCGCTCGATTTTTTGCATTCCAGATGCCACCTTGTAAAAAGAGATTGCTTAAAAACAATTAGTATGAGGTCTACCGTGACCCATCTACTTTAGTATAGGTCTGGTTTACCTTTAAATCGCAACATTTATTCATTTGTTACGTAGTGGTTCTTTCATATGACCTAATCACAAACACGTGAATGGTTGCAGCTGCACCACTATTGTCTAAAAATTTAGCATATCTCTCATTCGAAATTTAAGTATTTTTGACAAGATCTTTAGAAATGGCTATCGTTTATAAATTTGTCAATGAAGTTAAAACGTTGGATTCTTATTTAGATGAAAATAAGAGGTGTGTGAAAATTTGGATGAACATAAGAGGAAAATACGAATGAATGGAAGACGATTTGTTTTTGGCATTCCGTAAAAACATACGGCCTGTTTATCGCAATGATTAATGGTACTAATAAAATTTAATTTGTTGTTTTTTTTAATTATAATAAACAGTATGGTGCTATGCGTTTAAAACAAATTAATAAATATCGGTAGACCGCATACTAAAGCGGCAGAAACAATTGAATTAGGTTTTTATCTGTATATTAAAATATTTGAATAACTTAATATTTCCGGATTAGTCAATGACATTGTGCATGCTCATTACTTTATATAAAATAAAATTGTTTTTTAGCATATAATATATATTTTTTAATTTAAATTTTATTAAATATTAATGTCGGAATAGATGATGAAAGAAATATTATCAATGGTGACATAGTGATGTCGATCGACGTTGTCAACATTGCGTTATTGAGCTGTCAAATTTTATGTTTGCGTGTGTCCTAATCCTCGACTACAAAAATTATTGATTTAAAAACCTTAATGATTTCTCAATTATATGTCTTGATTTTTTTATAATCTAATATTCAAAAACGTTTCAGGATTTATTTTATTTTTATTCACTTGAAATTAAAATTAAGCTGAAGAAGAGGAAGATATATAATAATATATCTCGATAAGGATGCATATATTTTGGACAAGCTTTAATTATAAAAGTCTGCAAACTTACATATTTAGATTCAACATCAACATCGAATGAAATTATTCCCATCATTCCTGAGGCGATTAATAATCTACAGAAGACAACGAGCGAAGATGTAATAAACACATTTAGAAGCAATGTCAGTATGGAAGTGGGGGTGAGCAAAGCACGTCGCTCGACGAAACGAATACTGTTGGACTCATCCTCGACCTGTTAGTGACCGAGAAACACCAAAAGGGCATTTGGAAGACAAATGAAACACTGGACCCAAGATCACAAAAAAAAATATAAAACACTGAGGAAGAAGCTAATTTTATGCTTGCGTCAGTAATAATCGTTTGATTTTTTTTTTTAACCAAAGAGACTATGGATAATGATCTGAAATAGCAACGGCAACTCTGAGTATATATGCAACGATTGACCGGAAGAGGGCCAGACAGTCTGCAGACCAGAAGTAACTTATGTTTAGACGCGAAAGTACAGTGCGATGACTAAAATTATACAACTCGAAATTCTGAAAATGACAAACGCAGTCACAGATTTTACCGTTCAATGTAAATTTGCTAATCTTCTTAAGGTTATTTTTAACATTTCCACTATTTAAAATTTGAAAGTTGTGTTCGGACTTGATCGTATTTGTTTTTCTCAATTAATATTTAATCACACACCAGTTTTTCACACATCAACGTGCAAATATCAATACACACACGATAAATACCAGATGAAATCTGCATCGAAGAAGTAAAATATTTAACTTGTGCGGCGAAAATCTAATTTTACTTTTTCACGAACAAACATGGGCATTGCACGAAGGTCGTTACTCAGCCAATATTAAATATTGTCAGATGATAACACCTGTTGTCAATGAACAAGTACCCGGGTTTACCTCTTTTGCGCAATCCAGCGTCACGTTCGCCGTCCAAATGGCAATTTGATTTGTTCCCATCGCGCATTAAAGGTTAAATATATTGTCATCAACTGCTTTCATACGAATCAATGTTCAATTAACAATATTCAGGTTAATGGAAGTTTTCCATTTACCGAACTTTTTTTTTTACGTTATCACTGTCCCCGATTCAATTTAAGTACAGTATGGTGCACAAGTGAATCGATCTATGGTTTCAACATATTGTCGTTTTACAATTCATCGGCCGTTACGTCAGGCAATTATTAATTTTACTGTTACAATGGCCGCCGTCTAATTTGAAATGTACATTTTTGGATTCCAATTATTATTCGACACGTGCCAGATTCAGTAATCGAATCCGTGGATTCGAATATTTTGAAAATATTCAATATTTATTTGATACATTGCCGCAGTTGTATATGTATAGAACCTAATACCTAATCTGTTCATGGGTAGAAAAAAAATAGACACTTTCTCTCACGGGAATTATTTTTCGATTATATTATATTACTGATATTTTGTTTCAATAGATCTGTCAAAAATATTTTTTAATTATTCACTCTTTGGTTAAATGCGGACATCTGTTTCGCACGGTAATCTTATTTAGGTAAAATCAAATCGTGTCGGTGAGTTGCAGGAGTCAAAACGATCCGTCTCACCGTTACCTGGTAACGAATAACGGTGTGTTTCATACCTGGAAGTATTGATCTACCTGTGTCAACCCAAAAGACGGGACACTTGTATAATTGGCGGTATATGGACATTTGTTCACCATTTCTATAGCAAAAAAAATACTACGACAAAATATTATATATTTTGCCCTCATGTACCTCGAAAAGTTGGTTAAGTCCCACTGCTTTATTTCCGGAATAGACATCTGCCTTTTAGAACGCTTATCATACTTGAGTAGCATGTGTTCACCACACATTATGTTTAGTTTCAAACCACACACGATTAATTCTGATCCTTATATCAGGGCTGGCTGCCACGACCTGAAATTCATCCAGTTCTTAATTAATTAATTCGCCCTATTTATATCAGTGTGCGCTATAATTAAAGCGGATATTATTATATCTGTCATTTGTCAGTTGTATTTATAAAAAAATATCTATTAAACGAATTTTCTATTCGGAAAAACTTGAATCATAAATTTGTCGGCGAATCTCTGAGGCGTTTCGCCTTTATTTATCTTAAAAAAATTGAGTCATCCTTTGCTATATTGAACTTGCCCTCGAGATTCCGTCTCACAACAGCTTCTGGCACTCCATCACCATTACCGAGTGGCTTATAGTCCCTGGGGATTTACATTTTCACGCTACCCATGTTAACCTTTTTTTGTATCCCTTTTCTCGATATTTACTTCGTGTCACACACTTGTAGGCATGCTGTGACTCTCAAGCAGGTGTCTGTTCCTTATCAGGACTCGTCATTATCGCACAATCCTTGACCTATTCATTCGCTTTCGATAATGTAGTATTTGTAAATATAGCGAGCCCTTGATGCATATGTTTTAAATCTATTTAGACATGTCATCTACTATTTATAGACGCAGGAATACATTTTTGGGGAAGAAACAGTCTGCTGTTTCGGATGGCGCTATTTTTTTTTCATCTTTTTTCAACTTCCTCACAAGCAGCTGTCGCTTCGTGTATATAGTTTAGCTCTCTAGTTCCTCGAACTTATTTATTATTATTTTATTTTAAATATAATTAATGTGCGGCGTTGTTAATGGTGCTTATTTATTATTCATTGCCGAAAATGTATTTATTGCTCATTCATTTTATGTGTGTAGTCGATTCACGTTCGGTTGATGAACTTGAACTTCGTACAATTGAACATTGCTTATATTATTTTATTTTGTTTTAAATATTATGCACGTGTGCAATGTGTATTTTTGCATTCGCCCGCGGGAGATATTGTTGCGAATCTGGGTTTCGCTATAGTCACCGCGTAGGCCCAACAAATCACAGTATACAAATAGAATTATTATAGAGTCATATATATATTTTGGTCATCGCGTGTCATCCATCGGTGTATTGTATACGTTTGGGGTCATATGAAATTTTACGCTCCGATGGGCATTAACCTTTTATCTCCTTTGGACCCGAAAGCTCTTAAAGCCCCCCGATATTAAAGATTCCTTTGTTATTTTTTTTTTTATTTAAAACATGGATATAATCGAGCCTTTGATGGCATGGAAAATGGAGCCGAATCATCAATACATTATTCCATTTTGGATTTGAAAAAATATATTAGACGGACACGATAGAAATCGCGTATTTTACAACGTAATGTTAACACTTTATGAACCGTTCACGCCTTTTGCCGTGATTTTGTAGCTAAGCGTTATGAGCCGTTGACACCTTTGGGCGTGAGAGCCATACCCCC
>JAGXCT010033522.1:0-45304 GCA_022495035.1 Philopotamus ludificatus | reverse complement strand
TCTTCTCTAATCTGAGGGAATTCGAGGCGTCATAAGGCGCCCATATAATGGCACCTGATTCAAGTAAGCTCTGAACCAATGTATCGTATAGCACTCTTAAAACTAAGGTGCTATGTATGTGATGAGAATTTCTCAAGACAATTCATTGACCCAAGACTCAAAACATTCTTGATGATCTCAGTTTTTCGAATATTCTATCCATATTATCAATGACAAGGAAAAAACATGTTCTACAAACGATTAAGTACTTAATAAGTACAGGGAAGATTTTGTAAATAGTACTAAAATAGCCAAAATGAGTCTTTTCAAAGAAATTTATTTATTTAATTTTTATCGAAGTATAACAAACTTAAGAATTTAAATTTATAACATACAAAACTACGAACGTATTAGTACATATTTTTTTAGTATTTATCTGTCCTCCTTTTTGCTCTATCACCCCATGAATCCTCCGGGACCTGGGTCCACTAAATCCTTTAAATGTTTAATTAAAATTTCTTCATACCATACCTTTTCTATTATTTATTTAAATTGTCTTTACTCGTAGGCTTTCTTTTGTGTATTTCAACCGCCATAATGTGCCACAAATTCACAATGGGGTTAAAATTTGGAGAATTCTCTGGCTACTGCAAGGTCGATACGGTTCTGTAGCACGTAGCACTGTCTTCTTAAAAGTTATGTCATTTGTGCTGAAATGATGGTTTTCGATTGATGGTAGAAGATGGGTGTCCAGTAATGATTTGTACCCAGAGTGATAATCGTTCCGTTGATGAATGATAATTCTTCAATTCCAGAATTTGTGAAACACCTACATATCATTTGACCTGATAGGTGCTTCATAGTCATTCGGAGGCAGTTTTGGTGCATCCGCTCTCCAGATATATGCCTCCCACACTAGATTCCTAATCCAAACAAATTAAATTTGCATTCATCAGAGAATATGACATTTTGCCTGTCGTTTTTGGTCCAGGGTTGATACATTTTCGCTCATTCTAATCTGGATTTGATCATATTCTTCGTTAGGAATGATTTTTTAGCTTAGTGGCGGGTCATTTGACCAACTTCTCGCAATCTTCCGGGGATGTTGTATATACCAACTCCTGCTCTATCGCTTGCTATAAATTTTCCTCGAAAATTCACCGCTGTTAACCGTTTAGACGCCATGGCGTGCAGGCACGCGAAACCGGCAAACCAACAGCGCCACGGCAAACGCTACTACGAATTTATTTATGAGTAAATATAATATTTTTAAATGAAAATTATTGCAGAGACATCTTTTAAAGGCAATGTGATTGTTAGAATGTCGATATGTATAGCCGTTTCATTTTATTTACGGTAAAAATCCATATAATTGGCTTGGCGATTAAAGGGTTAAGAATAGATTTTTTAGACACAGCTGCCTCAGCAACCGATAATTAGCCGCAGTTGTTAACGGTGCGCTCCGCTACGTTTCAGGCGATCTGTATCACCGGAATCTGCGATTTTATTTAAAATTATGCTCACCGTAGCAATAGAGCAACTAACTGCTTTCTAAATTTATCTACTAGATATATCTACGGTATGTGATAATACCAAAAAGTGACTTTTCTGCTCACTACTCAACTATAAACATTTTGGGATACTTAATTTTTTTAATTTTTAAAACTTCACTTCACAAAAAAACAATTATGGCTTGATTTGACAAGGACGAAGGACTCTTATATATATCCCAACAATTATTTTGGAGATTATCCGTAAATTACCTGATATTATATAACCGATTTACTTGAAATTGCAAGGTGTTACAAATTCACTATTACTAATTTTTTAGCATCAATCATTTCTTGACAATATTTTAAAGTAAAATAATAATCAGTCCGTTTTGTTATTCTGGATTATTTCTAGAATAAATTTTCTGTTCTATCTAGTGGAGTATTTGAAGCTGAATATTTTAAAACCATCATCATTATCATTGTGCTTTTTATAAATATTCATTAGTTTCGATATTGCCTTATAATTATATTAATATTAATAAAAAAGAATTACAATGATGACTTAGTACTTACTTACGACTTACTGGATGACTTTCATGTGTTGCTGGATAAAAAATAGATGATATTTATCTGCCTCAGAATCGACTCGATATTTCCAAATAATATTCAAAATATGGTGATTACACCTGCGGTCAATCGAAGCGCACGCTTTAGATTTCCATAATTTCTATGGTCGATTTCAGGCACCTTATCATTTTTATTTTAAAAAAAATAATGCCATTATTTTGAAGATATCCTCCCTCATTGGAATATATTATTTTTTTAGTCAGTTTCGTTCTTACTTTCGTCTGGTGATCTATTTTTTGAAGTGACTGCCATTGATACAAAAATAATGTAATTTATTTTGATAAAACAAAACTTTATGATAAAATATTGTATTTGGTCTCTTATAAATTAATTCTACAAATAATCTTTTATAAAATATTAATATAAAATTAATATCGGCCGTCAAATAATATATGCAATAGATAAATCGGAATATTTTTCGTCGATGATGAGTTGAGAATATTTCAAATTCAGATTATCAGAGTTTTTTTTGTTATTTCTGAATACGATTATTTTCCGTCCAGTCATCGCTCTCAAGCCGGGATTTATTATTTCAAAAATGGGTTAGAAAATTTATGCAAAGTTGCAAAGTCGCCGATTTTCGATATTAAAAAATATATTACGAAATCCGATGTCATCAAATTTACGATTCGCATTAAGTTGGAAGGTTTTCGTCCGTAGTGTCTCTCAAAGGACAAAAGGGCCGGAAGGCAAATGTTCGCGAAATCATTTTATACGTTTCGCTCTTTCACCCTTCGTTTCTCAATAACTCCCGCCCCGCCCCACCCACTCACTTTTACTGTCAATGTAAATAATTGTATAATTTAGACATAATTGCTTTGCCGACGGGGAAAGTCTAGTGAAAAGTGTATGAAAGGTAATTAAAACTTTTTAGCATCCAATCGACTCGAAATTTGACTTTCATTAACGGACAAAATTGAACACAGTCAAAGGTAAAGACGAGAAAGAGAGAGAGATTTGTTTGATATTATTAATATTGGAAGCTGGAATAATATGAGGGTAATTAATTTCAATTTATCGAAATAATTTAGTGAACCGAAGCAGCCAATCTTAATTCTCCGTGGAGCCTGTGTGAGGAGGCGCTTCATCTGTGTTATTTCAAATATTTGGATTTAATCGCGGAAGAAAATTGCAATAATATATATAGGGTGTGGATTAAATATTTAATTAAAATTTAACCCTTTTCACTCTGAAGGCCATAACTGTTGGCCCAAGTGAGTTTGGTAGGCAGCTCTGAAGGGCCAGCAGTTATGGCCCAAAGACGGAATAAGTTTATGCGCCGATTGCAATGGGACGCAGCTATATTTTACCAAATATTATTGCTTCTAAGTATGGTAAATAGTAAAATGTGTTTTATTTAAATTTGTAGTTACGCGTAATTAATTCTCAGAAATATGTTTGCATTTATCGATATTTTTCATATGCCAATATTTTTGGAGCAGTCTGTCAGTTTCTTAACACTCAAGCACCCACTGTTTTCAGGCGAAACTTACACCTAAACCCGCATCTTTTTATCGATCTTGCGATTTTGCGCGGCTCTATAAAAAATGGTTAATAATTTTTTTCCTATTGGAGATAATTTAGTAAAAAAAGAAGTATTATACGTATAGTATACTTATATTAGATTATTAGAATATTTAGATAAGAAATAAAATTTTCGAGCTGAGAATGATGATTTATTGTATTTTAGACGATAAAAAACAAATAGATATCTTTATGTAGTATGTAGGTAATTTTAGCTTAGTAATAAAGGATGTGACGGGTTGTGACACATAAATATTCCAAAAAAGTTATTTTGTTGAATGAATAAATAAAAACCTAAATTCGTTTCAGTCGATGTGTAAGTACTGGAGAGTTTTCGATCCAATTAATCTATTATTTCAAGGACAGTTTTTAACCATAAATAAATACATATGTCATATATTTTACAAAGGGCATGCAGAGCAATGAATGAAACTGTGTCGAGTCGTAAAACTTTAAAAGAAAGCCTTTTGTAGCGCATTAGATAGCACGTTTCGTGTGAACCCGCGTTAGTGCGGGAGCGGGTGTTTACCGTTGACGAAAATTTCCGCATTAACGCGGGACCGGGTCCTTGAGTGTTAATATCGGAAAGTTGTCCGAAGCTGTGTACCGTGACCCTATTTTTTGTATTGTGGAACTATTATTTTTTTAATACATTACATTCATAATTATTTGATAAAAATAGTGAAACAGTAAAATCAGTGAAACAGTGTTTATAATTAAATAATAAACTATGGAAAATAATAAAAATAATGAAACTTTTGCTTTAAAATTCAATGATACTCTTGATAGTGATTATTTCGATATTAGTGATATGGCCCTTTTACGTTTGATAATGTTAATTATAATAGTGATGATTGTGAAAGCTAAAGAATGATTATTAACCTTTTACACTCGAAATTAAGTCCTCAATATCGCCAACTCGAAGCATTTTTAAGGATTAATCAACTTATTAATTACAATTTTATTTTTTTATCGTTATTTAGATACATATTAATGAATTATAAACATATTAATGAAATTAAAAAGGAAACATATTATTTAAAGTTTTTCTTAGTATGATATTTTACATAACAATCTCCAATATGCAGTCCCGGTTTGCGAACACAGGTATCGCAAAAAGGGTCTTGTTTCACGCCTTCCACACAAAATATTTCTATTTGAAGAAACTACACAGTTTTAGTTCTTAGTCCCAGAACGCAATATGTGTAACCTATCAATAAGACGATCTTCCGCAGGAAGATTGGAAGTGCGTCCTCGGGTTTTGGCACCTTACCGAAAATCAACACATTTCAGGTGAGTCAAAGGCTCTCAATGTTTTTCTTCCTTCGTAATTGTATAGAGTAAAATTATAAATGATACGTAATTGATTTGTTTCATGCCGCCATAGCGGCGGCATTCGAGTGATGCGAAAAACTTCGATGCCGCTTCTATGGCGGCATTCGAGTACAAAGGGTTAATACCACATTCATTCAGAATTGTGAAAGATGGCCAAAAAATTATGGAAATAGTGATGATATAGACATTGGCAAAGACAATTCGCTCAGCAATGAAACAGATAGTGGAAGTGAAATCATCCCCTACGAAAGAAATTTGCATACTCTATCGATGAGACAGACGATAAAGAGAATTCAACATTCAATAATCCCACGTCTTCAAAAACTTCAAATTTGTCATAAAATTCGTACCCTTTGTATAATAATTTTTCATAAAAAATATTAATAATAATTAATTTTACTATCGGTGATAGAATAGTAGGATCAAATATTCTAACCAATTGTTTGGAACCTATTGATTATTAGAACCTATAGAAAATAAGCTAAAAAGGAACTAATATCCACTGACTCATGATCAATATGTAGATCAACTAGTTATTCAACTGGTTGGACGTCACAAGGAAAGATTAATAAAAAAAGAGATAGACAATCAGTGGATCTAGAGCAGCGATTAAATCAAGTCAATCGACATTTGATATCGTTTGATAAACAAAAGAAGTATAGGGATTGCATTGAATGAAAGATAAAATGAAAGCAAATATTTCCTATTTTATGCATAATTTATAATCGTTATCATAATAAAAAATAAGTATATAAAACTTTTTATTTGAGTAACAAATAAGCAAATATTTGTATCAAAGTGAACCACAATTTCATTCCATAAATCATGGTCATACGCATCTGAATGAACAAGTGTCATTATTCCCAGACAGTGTGCCAAAACTGATGAACCCAGTTTTTTAATTGTTAATTAGTAAAAAATGATTAAATCAAATATAATTTGGATGTTTTTAATTTTTATCCAGAGTAGCTGATTGGTTTTGAAGAAAAATATCCAGAGAAAAATGGTTAAATTCGAATTTTCTTTTAGCCTGAGGCTGCTTCTTAACGTAGTTCCTGAAAGCATCGTTGACGTCTTATAGTCGTATCAATTCAGCGCCAATTCCGCACTGTTGTAATTTAAAATAAACGATTCTGTCAAAGGTGTCCTCCTTCACTCAACGTCGTGGACGCATAACGAGGCGGTCGGGCGCGCCTCCGCCGGCTGTGTGGGTACCGTGTGTTTGCTCACGGTGCTCATCAACACCAATCGTGGTCTTCAATCGTCGACTTATGAAAGGAGTCACTTTTTTGTGATGTAAACTCCGTCCTGACAGCATAATTAACCTGTTGGCGTGGCCATCATCGGGGCGCCCACCTGCGCGCGCTCTGCGTACAATTGATAATTTGCATACCGGACGCATAATTAAAACGATGAGCCTGTTTCCGAATAATACCTCTGATGTTTACAGAGACATTCGGGTGAATGGTGTGTTGTGTTGAGCTTGATGTGGCATTGGAGAACCCTCATGAGGACGCGGCGAGTCTGGCGCAAGCGGAATCAATCGGCAGATGTTAACTGGAGTGAAACGTGGATAAACAAACAGTGTAATTAAGTCAAGTCTAATTGTTAAACATATTGATCTTGAGAGCTATGCGTATAGATCTAAAGGCAAAATGATGCTAGGCATTGGGACCCCTGACATTTAGGGGGCCTCTGGGCCCTCGGAGCTAAAGGTTCATTTAAGGGGTGTTAACTATCTTATACAAAAATGCACAATGATTAGAAAATGAATAGTTTTAAATATAAATATAGCGAGTCAAAATCTCATGAAAAGAAGCGAATTTATTTTTATTTCAATGTCTTTAGAAGAGCCCCAGGTTTTCAAACTTATTTGACCCATGGCCCCTCCCTTTCAGACACAAAATTACAAAAGCCCCCTGGAAATTTACCTTTTTTAAATTAAATGAAACAGAAAAATGTAGTGAACGTATTTTTTATCTACTTACTTATAGTGTTATAAATAAGATACTGTACACATATCCTTGTGTGCATAAATAAATCTGATCTCTAACGGATTTCTCACCACAGAGCCAGTATACCATGGGAAGGAAAACCCTAATCTGTTGACCAATAATTGGTCTAGTCTCGATACTTTCGCTTCTCATCCTCCTTTCTAGGGGACCCCTCTCTGAGGAGGTCTTTCCCATGATGAAAGGATTGCTATTGCGCGACAGGGCTAATAATCACTTGCGACCGGCTACTTGAGACTCGTTTTGGGGAGATGTGCATATGTATGCCTGTGTATAACTATATAGGTGTGTGTGTGTGATCGCTCAATACTTGTCACTCGTGACTCGTTATAAGCAGATAATGCTTTAGAGAAGAGAACAAACGAATACCGAGACAAACCCCCTCCTACTTGCCTGGACACAGTTAAGAGGGTAAAATCCGATCCCAACATGGTAGAAGATGTACGTTCAATGCCAGCAGTGGCCAAGAGAGGGAAACTCTACAAAAAAAACTGCATACCAAGACGGCTCGGGTCCCCGCGGTATGGACACGAAAGGAGAGCCCTTACGTCACGTGTGAGACTCGGGTTCCTTTGGACTCGACTACCATGCGAGAGTTTGGTAAGGTCCATACCCTCAGCGAGTGATAGCTTTGTGGGTGGCAAATGATAATGATGATGAAATAAGATACGCTAATACTGAAATTGTTGAGTAATTAATATTTATTAAATAATCCCAATGAGAAACACAAATCTGATGTACTCTCACCAATATTTTGCAGTTTTTTATTTGCAATAAAATTTCATCAAAAAATATATTCAACTACGAGTATTTTTTTAATTTTGGAAATAAAACAATTCAAAAAAATCAATTATAAAGTCATTATTGCAATAAAATAACGGCATATAAATTGCACATGTAGATTGCTTACTATTATTAGTAAATAATATCAGAGAGATGTAAAATTAAATAAATTTCTATAAAAAAAATGCCAAGTATGACTCGCACGCCAAAAGGCGTGAACGGCTCATAACGCTTGGCTACAAAATCACGCCAAAAGGCGTGAACGGCTCATAAAGTGTTAATATCCAATATCGCAAGAACGTCCTCGAAGAAAAAACAACATTTCACCAAAAAGAAAAGCTCGGATTTATAATGATATCGTTTTAAGAGCTGTAACAAAGATTCTTATAATTAATTACTAGAAGTTGGAAGTTGGTCTTAATATTGACCCCTTTTCAATAGACATTTCAATAGAAAATGGGTCAATTTGATTTACCAAAGGGTGTATTAGACGTAAAAAACCTGTAATACTTCTCATTTATCATTTTGAGAATCCATAAATACTTAACATTAAATAATAGAACGTATATAAAATATTTTAATATAATAAAATGTTGAGAATCGTCGATTCTATTATGGCATGGCGAAGTTTACTTCTGTTACGTGTGTGCTGAAAATTAGTTCACCGATCAAAGGCTTATGTTATATTTCATTCATGGTGAACTATAAATACAAAAACACCTGTAGTTATTAATACTTTTAATATTGAAATATTTACTCGGCAAAATATGAATATAAAAAAACATTTTATTTATTTTTATAAAGTCGAACAATCGCTGATTTAAACTATCAATATAAATACAACGCTGAAACAATCCGCCATAATGTTGAAAACGTTAATAATTCATACGCGGAGAATCAACTCCGTCCTGGAAAACATTCGCTGAAAATTGTTCTGAAACCGAGGCGAAGATTCCATTAATCTATTTGACGTGCACAATTTATTAATTTTTTGCACATCATCGATCACACGTGTCGATTGGATTGCAAAACAGGTGAATGCATTTAACACTGGACGCCGAGTATTAATGCAAACCGTCCGAGATGTGCAAGCGCAACCTTTGACGGCGAATGTGCGCAGGGCCGAATCGGGCACGTAATTAAATTGTTACGATCGAGTTTGTCGCCGTGACTGATTTATAGAAAACTCATTAGCTGCCAGATGAGTAATGGGCCGTTATACGTTGAATAAAATATTTAAGTGGTGGAAAACTGGCCATATATCGAGTGTACCGCTATGATTAATGAACTGCTGGGGTATAATAATGGATTTTCACCGAGGGGCGAAAGGAAATGTATTGAGAAAAATCGTTTGTCAGCCTGTCAGAAGGCGGGGAGGAGGTTGTGGAGCGGATAGTCATAAGGATCTTTGACTTTTCGACTGCAGGTTATATTTTCGTCGGGGGTTACATATGCTATGTATGAGTGATGGCGAGTTATTTTTTCATTATTTTTTTTAAACAACCTTGAATTCCAAGATAATTTGATCTTGTATTAACGGGATATTTTTCAATCGATCATATACATCATTATGACTGCAGTAATCATACATTTAATTACAATATACGCTTAGTTACCATTATAATTATTATAATTGATTTTAAGATTATATATTTTTTTGATTACTAAGGTGCTATTTATGTAATGAAAATTTCTCAAGACAAAGCCCAACATTCTTGAAGCTCTATTACATACCTCGTATACATGTGAATTGAATCTAAATTTAGAGTCGAACAGAATTCCCAGGTCTTTGATTGACGACTGTCTGGGAAGAGTTACGTTCCCAAGCATGTACTAAAAGGTTAGAAATTCTTTAGATACTCGAAAATGTCATTTCCTGACATTTTACAACACTAAGACGATTAGTAAATGTCCATTCGAGCAAAGAATTGATATTCAGCTGCAGCGAAAGGGCATCATTTATTGAAGAAACTGATTTATAAAGTTCTAAGTCATCTGCAAAGAGTGAGAATTACAATAAAGGACATGCTGTATGTCGTTAATAAATAAAACGAATAATAATGGTCCCAAATTGTATTGTAGACACATGACGTTAGGTATCACATCCTCATGTATTACGTACTGTTTCCTTTCTTTTAAATAAGTAGAAAAAAATTGTACGAGATTGTCCGAAAATCCAAAACTATTTAATTTAGAAATGAGTCTATTGTGGTCGACCTTATTAAACGCCTTTTCGAAGTCGTTATAGATAACGTCGACCTGGACCCCCTTATTAAGTGACTTAGACACATTGAAAGTTTGAAAAGCTAAGCAAACCAGTAATTGTTGAGCATCCAGGCCGTAATCCATGCTGCTCATCGATCTTAGGCCTCGTATAACACGTTAATATGGTACCACAAAAACGTCGTGTAATACAAATCTGTGTTATACGAGGTTTGAAGTTTATACAAAATTAGGGTTTGTGTTCCAAAAAATCACTTACGATTCTCTATGTTCGACAAAGAGTCGAACATAAAGAATCGTAAGTGAGTTTTCATTACCTCTGGATGACTGACTCTGGATTATTTTTGGAATTATCTTTTGGCGATTGTCTGCCTTTAGCGTATAAATCTATACGTATATCGTTATAATGGGCCAAGATCTCTTGTAATTCCCACTTGAACTTTAAACTTCTTTTCATTATAGGATCATTTTCTATATAAAAAAATGTTTTAATTTATCAGCCAATCCCAAGTCGTCATTTATTGTATTTAATGTCGTCATTTATTGTATTTATTATAAAACGCTTTAAATGTTGAAATTATTCCTTGGTCCAAAGGCTGGATTATAGTCGTAGTGACTGGTGGTAAAAATAATATTTCAACATTAGAATGTTTTAAATCAAGCGGATGTCTTGGTGCATTATCTTCAAGATTCAAGATTCTTTTTCAGGAGTTTTTACATTATGTAATGAGAATCGCTTAAAATTTTAAAACCATCCTCTACTAGAAAATTTGCGAGATGATTGTTGATCTTTACATGACGATTGTTCCGTTCTTTTTAAATTATTATATATTTTTTTGCCATATTTTGAATAATGTCTTTGTCCACAGGTATGTTTTGTCATTGCAATCTTCTATCCACATCTTAAGAGCTCTTTCCATTTTTATACTATTAACTATTATAGCTAAGCGTATACGCGCAGTATTTCTCACACTGAACACACACTTCACACCTGCCAACATCATTTTTTTAAATCACGCTAATTGTTGTTTTATTTAAATTAAAAGTTTTAGCAATAGATCTTTCGCTTTTTTGAGACAATTAAGAATATAATTTTTTTCAGCAAAAGAAATAAACTTTCCCTTTTTTTAAATTTTATCCGTAACTTTCGACATTTGGGGGTTTTAAAATGTTTCTATCTGTAAATATAATGATAAGAAATATGATTAAATGTATGAAAATATGAATAATTAATGAACCCTTTGCAAATCATATAATTTTACAGTAAAAATGGACAATCAATTTAGAATCTACTCAAGATCTCTGGACTGCTAAGGGTTAATACGTGTACATAATTAATAATATTGATTTACATGTGTACATACAAATAAGCCAGGAAATTTAGGTATTACTAAGATTACGCACTGTTAATAAAGCCCGAACGTTAATTAATTTTTAATTGTTGTGTTTTTTCTGAAACCGTGTTATACAAAAATATTTCACAATTCAGCCTGTGTTGTATAAGACTGTGTTGTTTAAAACCGTATTATTCGAGACTTGGGTTTATACACTTATGCAGAATCATCTCGAACAGCTTGGCAAGTCAAACAATTGTTTGACGAGGATCTGAATTCACCATCGCCCTCATCATCCCCCTTGGTAGAAAATAAATAGGACCATAGTATTAACCTAATAACAACATTTGAGTGTTTGCGGAACGGTGTCTCGACAGAAACTAACTGTGAATGAGCCCATGGAAGAAATTTTGATTACTTTTCGGTCCCCCTCATTACATACCTCAATTTAAATACACACCTCAATTTTCACGATTAATAAATCTGCGGGACTTTAAACTTTTTATATAGTATTATATTTATTTTCATCTAAAAAATAACTAGTTGCATTTACAATCGGTCCCTGGAGAATTTTTTTTCACCACAGTGTTGCATTCATTAACATTCATTTGAGTTCATGAATATGGAAATTAAGCCCAAACATTTTTTTTTATAAACTTTCAGCATCACCTTTTAAGAGTTCTTTTCATTTGAATAAAATTATTATATGCGCAAACATTTAAAATGCTGCCATTTTTTTTTTTAATTTTTCAATCGTTTTCAGTCCATTGTTGGCGAGTGAATGTCGATGTTATATTTTTGAAATTTATGAATTTGTAAACGCGCGATATAGCCGAGATATACAGTTGGCAAAACGGAAATTGGATCGAGTCCATCTGAGAGTGGATCAGGTAGGCAGCGGCGGCTTCGGCTCCAGCAGCCAGCAGCCGGCTATGGGTGGGGATGGGGTGGAAAACGCCGGGGTAGGTCTTAATTTGTCATTACCGGAGGCTGCCAGTGGGGTTAGCGGAATTTGTGGAAATATACGAGTGTCATATGATTACATCATAGCAATGAGCAAAGTCGAGGCCATAAATTCTCATCAGACGGGTGTGGGCGATTTTTAGGGCCATTTAATAATTAATCAGCCCTAATAAATATATTGGACTTATTGTCATTGCGCATTGTCCGTTACATCTGAGCTGATAGCGTTCGTAAACGAAATTAAAACATTGAAAATTGATTAATGGCGAAAGTAAGAGTCAAATTGGACACAGTGTGTAACTGACAGTCTGGATTTGTATATTGAACAAATGGCGCTCAAAGTGTGGGTAATGTAGAAAAATATATATAGAATAATTAATTATTCAGCAATTAATCAGAATTTAATTCCCCAGATTTTAATCATATTATTTAATAAATAATAAATGATACATAAAATATCCAATAAAACGGCATAATTGAAATAATGTATTGTTATATTATAATTTTATTTACTTATTTAATTTTAGAGAACATTTTGGTTTATTTACTTAATTACTGTACCTTACTTGTCGTCTCTTAACCCTTTCAGTGCAGGGCGCATGACGTACATGCGCATACACATCGTGTCCAAGGTGCGCCCGCATGTCGTACATGCGCGAGATTCTTTAAAACTTTAACTTGTCGTTACATGAAACTAGACCGAGCTAAGTGATAATAAACACAGTTATCAATAAATATACAACATATCACAAGAAATTTATAGGAACCATGTAATATGTAAATATGAATAGTAACGATTCAAATCTCCGCAGTAGTATCGGTGACGTATCTCGGCTCAGGGGTTGTTAAGAAAGTTCCACGTACATTATGTTCCACATACACGTGTACGGATGTAATGGTATAAGAAAATTGCATTTCGCATTTTTGATTTTGATTCGCATTCCCATTTTTTTGTAACTTAATCTCTGTTTGAGCAATTGATATTTTGTTCGATTTATTATTACGAAAATTTTTCCACTGTATAGTTATAATGTTTTATATAGTTTTTTTTTTACTTTTCAAGAGTGTATTGCCAATGTAATAAATTATAATATTAGGCATGACATTAAATAATTCTACCATAATTCTTTTTAAATAATTCTACCATATGACATAATGATAAATAAATAGCAGAGATGTGATAAATCGGATTAAGAAAAATCGCAAAAATTAATGACGTTGTCTCTACATAGTTTTTTTTAATGAAATAATGAACTATGTATAAAAAATATTGTAATAAAGCTACCGTTTATGAGCAAAACAAGTGTTTTAGAAGATTAGGGATTTATTCTAACAACAAATATATTTAATAAAGAAAACATATAGGAGATTATTATTCAAATAGGAAGAAAAGCCATTTGAAGACTAAAGATTTATAAACCATTTCAATTGAACAGTTTTTTTGTTTAAGTTAATTTTCAAATAATTAAATAAGTGTTTACTTTTACGACTCCAATACATTTTTTTTATCAGATTCGCATATTTAGTTAGGCTAGTATTTGTCTTTTTTTATGTTTTTTTCGTGTAAATTGTTTAAACGTTGTAATATCGCAAATTTCTTAATATTATATTATATGTTTTTTTATAAACTCGCAAAGTATGTCTCAAAGACCGTTATAATAAGAATGCTTTGTTTTAGGGATTTTCAAAGAACTCTTATTTTTTATGAAATTCTTCAATCTTGTATAAAATAAACCACATTACCACGAATTAAATATGATGTTAGAAAAGATTTTTATATTAAAAATAAATATTAGGAAAATTTGTTTGAAATAAAAACGGTTTTTTTACATTATTTAAAAATACGTAAATTTTTGGAACAATAAATAAAATGGCATTTAATCTTTTTTGCAAACTAATATGTTTTCAACACATTGGTGTTAATAAAGTAAACATAAAATTGGATAAGGTTCATTGCTAAAAAAATAATTTATATTTAAATGAATCATTTTTATGCAAATTATTTTTTAAAAAAAAAGGAAAATCATTAGGACTTAAATATGACCCTAATTAATTATTCAACCATCACCATTAAGTTAGATATAAATATAGGATTGGATTCGGATAGTAGACAGTTTCCATTATTTGGATTTACTCGCAGTAAGTCACTCGACAAGAGGATTTTTTTTTTCACTAGATAGATAAGTAGCCTTTCAGTTATTCCGAACCCTTAAAATGGATAATCAAAAAGTGCATATTCGTCATGTGATGCTTTAGGAATTTAAACAAGGCACTAGTGGTAGAGCGACGACCGAAAAGATATTCAGTAAATACATTGAAAGTCTGATGAGTCTTAGGAAGATGAACCTTCTTAGGAAATGCGTTGACGACATTTTAAATGCGATATTGAAACAAAATCCTCGTCAAACTTTAAGGTAATGAGCAGAGAGACTCACTACTAATATATAGCTTTATTGTGTGTATGGTGGGATCATCGAGTAATAATCCACCACGAGCTGATGAAGCGCAACGAAACGATCACTGCCGATATATAGATTCATCAGCTGCTAAGAGTTCATGAAAAACTGCTGAGAAAGCGTCTTCCACTCATCAATCTATATCGCCAGACCACACACGGCAAATGTGACTCAAGAAAAAATTCTGGAGCTCAACTAGTCTGTTTTTCCAGATCTACCCTACTCCCCAGATCTTGTTCCTATGGACTACCAACTTTTCTGTTCCTTACAGAATTTTTTGAATGGAAAAATTGTCATTAATGATGAGCAAGTCAATCAATATACTTTCCTTCAGTCCAAACCCACCAAATTAATTTTGTATTTTTTTTTAATTATAATAAAGCCAAATAAAGTATGATAAAAAATCGGAAGTTATTAATGACTCCACCTAATATATTAACGTATTTTATTCTCACTTAATTTAAGTTAGTAACAATAACGATATAAAAATACACCTAGGCCTCGTATAACACGGTCATATGGTTCCACAAAAACGACGTTGAGTACCAATTCGTGTTAGGGGTTAAAATTAGGGGTTACGTTCCAAAAAAATATCAAAGTTAGTTAATATTATTTAGTTTTTAAATAAATAATCGAAACAATATATATTTATGTATTAATTGAAAAAAAAACATTAATAACATATAATAGATCATTCATTCATCATCGCTATCCCTTACAATTCCATATGTTAGACTCTTTTTCGAGATCGGCTGTGAGTTTTCATCATCAGAGGATTATTTTTGAATGTAGCTTTTAAAAAATCGGTAATAAGCGATTGTCTGCTTTTAGTGTATACATATCTATGTATATCGTTATAAGAGGCCAAGATCTGTTGTAATTTCCTCTTGAACTTCAAACTTCTTTCCATTAAAGGATCATTTTCTATAAAAAATGTTCTATATAATCATTCATTCCCAAGCCGTCATTTATTGTATTAAATGTGAAACGCGGAGCTACTTCGCTGCAACTGCTTTCCGAGTCATTAATTATCTTAGATTAAATGAGAAGGGGTTCAATAAGTTGCCAATACGATGGAAAAGATTATATTTAACAGTGGTGAATACATAATAAATTAATATAATAATTTTTTTAATTTTTTAAAAGTTATTCTTGATCCAACCTAATAATTCAAGATTGTTTAGGAAGTTCATAATTTTATTTGAGATAGAAAATTATATGAAATTGCATTCTGTATTACTCAGATCATTAAAAAAATAATTTAACTATTATTCGCGTAATTGTGGATTAAATAACAAAATATAGAATTACGAGAATTATTTCTGTTTACATTAATATCAAAAAATAAATTGTCCGAATCATTTAGCGCATTAGGGTTTCATAACTCAAAAATATTGCGTTTTTGGTTAACGTATCGTGGAAAAAAAAATAAAATAAAAAGTTGCGTATTCGCTGACCTCAGCGGTCCCCCGTAGAGTCGGAAAATAATAATTCAACAATGTTTTGGCCGTTGTTTGGTTATTATTATTTTTTTATGTCCACTTTTTTTCGACTGTTTAACTAACAGGCGTTATGTAGGCACAGGCAGCAACCAAACAACAAAAAAATGGATTCAGCACCGTGGCAAACGAATTGTTTGAATAAATTTCTTTTTTTCTTCCCGGCGAACCATTACAAAATAATTAATTATCGCCGAACAAATCAATTACGACCGACTTATCACTACCGGTCCGATCGCATGCTACGAAAATGCATTCGTTTACTTTTTTTTTTGTACTCTAGAAAGTTTTCAATCAGCGACCCATTTGACGCGGTGGCCTAAGACAATCGGCGGATTCGATCGTTGCCATGTAAATCGTTTCGGGCTCTTCTAATTAAAGCAGAACCAGTTGTATCGGGTTCGCCATGTTTTCAAAGGGATGCCACATTTCGGGTCCGTCCTCGTCAGATCCGCTGATCCCGAGATTATAAGACTGCTCCGCTTGTACGGGAAAGATTTAGTTTAATTGCTTTTGTTCCTCGATGCAACAATTATGGTGTTTTATGTATGGCATCCTATATGCTCTCGTCTATGGATATGTTTACTCAAACGCATAGACGTAGAAATATTTATAAAAATATAAATTTTCAACAATAATTTCAATCTAAGGCTGATTAATTGAGAAAAACTATATTTATCAACGATAAAAAAAATCCGATTCTTATAATTATGTCATAAGTCGTTGTCCGTAATCAATAGTACATATAAATTTATATTGTGAAAAAATGATTTTTATTTAAAAATTAAGAAAGCAAATCAGATCAAGAAAACTCGCGAAATTCAATGTCGCCTGTAAAAGAATTTTTTTAATCGAATTGTTGAGCTTAATTCAAAAATTATTAATAAAATTATTGTTAAAGATTGAAACGTATACTTTATTAGGTAATGTGATTTTTGTTTTTGAGATTTATTAATTTATATTATAAATAAAATCGAGAAACAATAAACTACTTTAATTATTTAAAAAAAATATGTTATTATATTATTATTTAATGCTTTATATACTACCATTAAAAGTGATTGTCAGCATCTCATTATATTTTTTATACTACAGTCAACATAACCCTGCATAGCGTTGACTAGGGGCCCAATTGAACTAAGTGTAAAAATATGTACACGTTGGTGTACACACATCCTTGTGTGCATAAATAAATCTGGTCTCTAACGGATTTCTCACTACAGAGCCAGTATACCCTAAGAAGGAAAACCCTAATCTGTTGACCAATAATTGGTCTAGTCTCGATACTTTCGCTCCTCTTCCTTCTTTCTAGGGGACCCCTCTCTGAGGAGGTCTTTCCCATGATGAAAGGATTGCTATTGCGCGACAGGGCTAATAATCAGTTGCGACCGGCTACTTGAGACTCGTTTTGGGCAGATGTGCATATGTATGCCTGTGTATATCTATATAGGTGTGTGTGTGTGGTTGCTCGCTACTTGTCACTCGTGACTCGTTATAAGCAGATAACGTCTTAGAGAAGAGAACAAACGAATACCGAGACAAACCCCCTCCTACTTTCCTGGACACAGTTGAGAGGGTAAAATCCGATACCAACATGGTAGAAGATGTACGTCCAATACCAGCAATGGCCAAGAGAGGGAAACTCTTTACAAAAAACCGCATACCAAAACGGCTCGGATCCCCGCGTTATGGACACGAAAGGGGAGCCCTCACGTCACATGTGAGACTCAGGTTCCTCTGGCCTCGACTACCATGCGAGAGTTTGGTAAGGCCCATGCCCTCAGCGAGTGAGAGCCTAGTGGCTGGCAAATGATGATGATGATGATGAAACTTTTATAATTGAAAAAATAACAACTCTTACACTAAATTCTTTTTTTCTAGAAAAAATCGTGTAAAAAATGATTTTTATCTTAAATTATATCTATTTAAAATATTAAAACATCTATTGTTCAAGTTATTCCAAGAAATATGGACAAGAAAACTCGCGAAATTTATTTTAGCCTGCTGAAGATACTTTTTTTAAATCGAATTGTTGAAATTCATTTAAAAATTAATAATAAAGTAACTCTTAAAGAGTGAAACGTATATTTTTATAGGTAAGGATTTATTATATGACCTTATATTATTTAAAAAATTAAACAACACATTTAAATATTTTTTTACGCGGTCTAAACTTTCCAAAAAAATCGTGTAAAAAAAGAATTTTGCTAAGAATTGATTAAATCAATTTAAAAACTTCTATTTTTTTCTACAAATGCATATATTAAAGCACTAGGTAATTATCTATTTTAATGTATATTTTTCCATTGTAATAATTAAAATATTAAAATAATTCAAAATAATATTTTATAGTATTGAATAATAATTGAAATAGATTTGATTTAACAACAAATTTATTTTTTTACACAGCTTTTTATGGAAAGTATGGACCGTGTAAAAAATTGTACAGTGAAAATTAAATATAGATAAAAATGACACTTGAAAAGATATCCTTAATTTATTTACATCGATTTTATTTTATTTTTTTCTAAAAAAAAAATTAACACACCTGAATTGCGGGATGCAATATAAATTCAGATTTTCTTGAGTTTCGATGCAAAAAACTCGTGCGGTATTGTGAATCTCAATGAAGTTCATGCATATATGCGTTAAGGTGCCATTAGTTTATATCAGAGATTCCCAAACGTAATTCCGCTATATATTTTTGAGAGAAAATATACTCATTTCCCCTCTGGAAATCAACCTTTCTAAATAAAGAAAATCGTAAGATACTACTGCGATATTACAACTGGTAGCGCGCCGACAGTATCCGGCGCCTGTGTGCAGAACTTTAATTATCGCCCCTGAACGTCCGGTGTAATCGAAAAGAACTACGGACTAATATTATTTAATATCGATTTTAATGTTATTCATTTGAATAAATTATAATTTTAAATTTTGATTTTTTTCCCTCTTGGGCGCGAAATTATTCGGCGCCTGTGTGCCCCGCACAATCTGACCGGCAATACAACTGGTCTCTAGAGCGACGATATCGCCTATTTTATAAAAACACTGTAATTATTACATATATAATAATATGATATGAGCTTTTTAGGTATGTTAATTTAAAAAATATATATTTCAAGAACGTTTCTGCCCGCCCCTGCGCTAGTGGAATCGCCGTGAACGATTTAACAGCCTCTTTAGTGTCAATGGGCTGTCACATTATTTTTTGTTGCCAGGTGAGCAACAAAACCTTTCAAGTCGGCCGACCTTAAAAGCCTCGGAAGGCTTATATCAGTTGCTGTTTTACATCGTAACAAGGCGAACGGAGCCTTCCAGGCCGGCCCGAATTCCGGGCATATTCCGGACGATATCTATATACGTTTGTGCGCAAAAAAAATATTTGCGTTATAACGCGTACGGATCGTCTCGGGCATATGCCGGATCGATTTTTTAGGGCCTACCGCAATTACCGCATGATAAATCTGTTTGGCGTAATTTATGACCTGTTAACTGTAATGAGCGTACGGGGGATATTGGGGCCTTCAACGGAATGAGCGGCTTAACAAACACTTTTTAAAATTGTTAATTGATTTTACAACTTGTTAAACTTTGAGTGAAATGCGCACATGGACTCGCAGAGCCGTACTCGGGAACAGGTGGAAAATTTAAGTATATTTTTTCATATGTTTTACAGAGAGACAACATTACCTATATGTATATATCAGTATTGTTACTAACTTAAATTAAGTGAGAATAAAATACGTGAATATATTACGTCGAGTCATAGATAACTTCCGATTTGTTATCATATTTTTACTTTTATTTGACTTAAAATATTTACAAAATGAATTTGGTGGGTTTGGACTAAAAGTATCAGGGCCTGATTGACTTGCGCATCATTGATCAAAGTTTTTCCATTCTTAATTATATCCTAATTATGTAAGGAACAGAAATCGTGGTAGTCCGTAAGAGCAAGATCTAGGGAGTTGGGTAAATGTGGCAAAACCGACCAGTTGAGCTCCAGAATTTTCCAGTGTGCGTTACCAAGCTTCTCTGCGGAGTTTCTTCTAGCGAAAGAAAAATCTTTTTGAAAGTCAGGAAAATCATTTTGTTTAGTCAATGACATGTGGAAATCAATCCGGTCGTAAAAGACTTAGTATTTTAGTCCAGGGGTGAGCAATCTTTTTTTAAACCGGACCAGTTACAAATAAAAAAATGTGATAAACTGAAATTATCTCTTTATTAACAAAATAAACCTAGTATAAAAAAATACAGATAAAAATACAAATAATAGAAATACTATACTAATAAAAAATGGCGAAATATATATGTGGAAAAAGATTGTCAAACCGATCTGTCACGCCGGCTCGAAACCAACCGCACTATCCGAAGGAGGTCTATTTATAAGGTAAAATAGACCCCAAACATTTCAAGTCAAGATATGAAATCTTCATAAATATCTTGTTTTTTAAAAAAATGGATTATTTATAGAATAAAAATAGTTATTTATAATACGCTTCATAATATCGTCGATATTTTGGATTTTTAACTAATCAATATGACGCGTAAATGACATGCGCATCCGACGATATCCCGCCGTACACTGAGAACACGCCGCCGATTGACTGACCGCTAAATTCTCGTGGCACGTGTCACTATTATGCGTTTCACTGACACTCGGCACATCGTACAGGATGCGAGCAAGAAAAAACTTCGCGCGCATGGCAACAGCAGCGAATATTGTTGTTTTTATTTTTTTTTCGCAATTGCAGACTAAAAAGGTAAATGATCATTTATAATATTTATTCTTTATATTTTTTTAGACATACAGTTTGTGACATGTAGGATTTATATTAAAAGAGTTAGTCTTGGGGTACCCAATATACTCTAATTTTTTTATAAATTATAAGGGCGAAATATGAACATTAATAAATATCCGTAAAATCTTTAATTAAATTAATTTTTAAAAATGTACGAAAAGCGAAATGTAAGAAAGTTGAGGGCCGTCTGTACTTTAATTTTAATTTATTTTATAATCTTTGCGAAGTTTTTATTAATAGAATATTGGCGAATAAATATTAAATTTTAACTTTACTTGTATCCAAAAAATTCAGAAATATACAGCCGGCGTCAATAAATTTCGCGAGTTGGTGGAATGACATTAATTTTTTTTTTCATTAGTTCACCTTGCTTCTATTAATTTTTTGTATATGTATATATTAAAGAATTAGGTAAATTTTTATCCTAATTTACATTTTGACATTGACTCAACTAAAATATTTATATAGATCATATAATATATTATAGTCAAAAATATTATTATGAATATTTTGTTGTCTCATGAGTCTATGGCCAAGGTAATAAATCAAAACATTAGGCATGACATAAATTTAAATAATTCTGCTGTATAACTTAAAAATAAATAAGAAGCAGGGACTTGAAAAATCAGATTTAAAAAAAATGCGAAATTTAATAACGTTGTCACTACATATTTTTTATATTGAATAATGAGCTATGTTTAAAAATTATTATAATAAAAATATAAGTCGTGTTGTAATAAAAAAAAAGTTTTTAACTCTGTAAAGGATGTGGAAAGGATTCGTGACTCGGACCATGGCGAGCCTTTACTCTCGCCGGTGGACGAAATGCAAACACAGTACGTTTAGTTGAACACATCGACACATTTATTAAATAAAAAGAATTATTACGAGGCAGCAATATTGTTACGGAATAAACACGTGATCGAGCGACGTCCTGGTGCGTTTCTGTCGCGACTCTCTGGCAATGACGGCAATCCTGGCGTCGAGAGTCCAGAGTGTCGTAGAGGCACCCTTCCTTCCTGGTCCTCGACGAGGGGCCGGCTGGGGGCACGGAGTAGCTCGACGAAGCATGCCAGTCTGCGGTCCCAAGTCGTGGAAGCTGAGGCGGAGTCCTGGCTGATCTGGTTGGCTGCGCTGATTATATGGTGTCGGAATAAATGGCCATACGAAGGACGAGAGGAGAGTCTCCAGAATCGTCATGGCGAAGTAACGCAGGAGCGTGTTCACGCTGCAACTGCGGGCGGAGGTCTGCGCGGGGGAAGCGTGGTAGATTTCCGGAGCTGCATTGTTGCCAACATGACGTTGGCCCAAACACGTGGAATAACCACAGAGGCTCCTTCCAGTGTCGGCGAACCTTGGTACGTCGACACGAAAAAAGAGTGTGGTTATTTCCACACAATAAAAAAATGTTATTAAACTGTGTTTGACATTTCGGGTCCGGAGTCGATCACGTCGGGGTCACTCAATTGCAAAGGATGGTGCTGATTCGTGACTGGACCATGGCGATTTTACTCTCGCCGGTGGACGAAATGCAAACACAGTACGTTTAGTTGAACACATCGACACATTTATTAAATAAAAAGAATTATTACGAGGCAGCAATATTGTTACGGAATAAACACGTGATCGAGCGACGTCCTGGTGCGCTCTCTGTCGCGACTCTGGCAATGATTTGGCAACTGGCGCTTCCAGAGTCCAGAGGTCGTAGAGGCAATCTCTTCCTTCCTGGTCCTCGACGAGGGGCCGGCTGGGGCACGAGAAGCTCGGACGAAGCATGCCAGTCTGCGGTCCCAAGTCGGGAAGCTGGAGGCGGAGTCCTGGCTGATCTGGTTGGCTGCGCTGATTATATGGTGTCGGAATAAATGGCCATACGAAGGACGAGAGGAGAGTCTCCAGAATCGTCATGGCGAAGTAACGCAGGAGCGTGTTCACGCTGCAACTGGGTGGGCGGAGGTCTGCGCGCGGGGAAGCGGTAGATTTCCGAGCTGCGTATTGTTGCCACCATAACGTTGGCCCAAACAGAATAAATCCACCACAAGAGGTTTCAGTGTCGGCGAACCTTTGGTACGTCGACACGAAAAGAGTGTGGTTATTTCAATAATGTAACAAAGTTGTTATTGTAACTGTGTTTGACATTTCAGTCCGAGTCGATCACGCCGGGGCTACCACCGTAAAGGATGTGGAAAGGACGTGATTCGACCATGGCGCCTTTTTTTACTCGCCGGTGGACGAAATGCAAACACAGTACGTTTAGTTGGAAATCACACATCGACATTTATTAAATAAAAAGAATTATTACGAGGCAGCAATATTGTTACGGAATAAACACGTGATCGAGCGACGTCCTGGTGCGTTTTCTGTCGCGACCCTGGCAATGACGGCAATCCTGGTCGAGAGTCCAGAGGCCGTAGAGGCAATCTTCCTTCCTGGTCCTCGACGAGGGTCATTAGATCATATAATATATTATAGTCAAAAATATTATTATGAATATTTTGTTGTCTCGTAAGTCTATGGCCAAGGTAATAAATTATAATATTAGGCATGACATAAATTTAAATAATTCTGCTGTATAACTAAATAATAAATAAGTAGAAGGGATTTAAAAAATCAGATTTAAAAAAATGCGAAATTTAATAACGATGTCACTACATATTTTTTATATTGAATAATGAGCTATGTTTAAAAATTATTAAAACATAAATATAAGTCGTGTCGTAATAATAAAAAAAGTTTTCAACTCTTTTTTAAATTTTGATTACGTATTTGATCAAAAAGATTCAATATTAAATCAACAAATATAATATTTATAGGAGATTATTATCTCAATAATATTTCAGAGCCAATCAAAGAGCTGCACAAGTTTATTTTCATTATTCCTCGATTTAAATGTGTTTTTAATTAATTCCTAATAATTTAATCTATAGTAAAGCTATGATTTTCCTGATAAAAGCTTTAACACAAAAGCTATGAAAATATAAAATCATCTTAAGAAATTAATCCAAAGCACATTCTAGAGCTAGAGGGGTTTAAAAACTGCAATATTTTCATAATCTCAAAATAAATGTAAAACTTGCGTCTGATGATGAGAAAGAAGTAATGTGATATTTATTTATTAAAATTAGGGATAATTAAAGATAATTTATATACACCTGTCCAGATATATAATGCTGCTAAAGCTGGATTACAGGGGAAGAAAATATCCAGCGATGCGATATAAAAGATGCCAGTGGCTTTAAGGTAGCAAAGGATCAGGTGACTTAAACTGTCGCTGATTTACTGAGTTCTCTAGCCAAGATCATTGAAGGATATAGCATGTACTATAGTCTTGTACATCAGAAGGATAATAAGAAGGCTATTACCGTTGTCTATTATAAATAGAAGGATATATAGTTCAGGTGAATAATTATCTCGAGATCTTCCATAAAAAATAAGGTATATCTAAAATAATTATGTAATTAAGATGATAAATGATTTTTTTTTTATAAAAATAAAGTAAAATATTATTAGTTGGATCAGAGTGCCTCACTGCCTAATCGATTAACCGTACACACAAGCGGTCGGATCGGTTTCGGCTCATTTCACCCTTTTTTGCCCTCGCGGACACGATATAAATTATTTTAGCCTTTAAACCCCATGTAGGTTTGTTTAAAAATGGCCATCGAGTAGTTGTGTGAGGGCCCTTTACCGGCTCATTGATACCGTGCCTCACCTGAATAAATTATCGAATGATTTATGACTGGACGCGGTAAGGGCTAGCGTCACACAACAAAAAAAAAGAGAACGCGCACGTACCCCACCGGTGAAATTAACATTTTACTCGATGGGGTGTCAAATATCTTGTTCTCTACAAAATTAATGGAGGATTTCAGATGCCTCTAGTCGCGTCTGTTTATTTATTGGAATTATGCATAGGAATTTAACACTGTTTAACATATTATCGCCGTTGTTGATTTAAGCGGCTCATATGCATATTTTTGATATTTTAAAAGTGTCGATCGATGATTTGTTATGTAATTGGGCATCTTTTATTGAAATAAAATTCAAAATATTGACAATAAACGCCAGCGGATGACAATCTCGTGATTTAGCTCGCGATTGTGGCATCATCGGCCGTGGGTTAGTGGCCCGGTGTGCTTGGTTTTATTTTTGCAATAAAATTTGCAATATTAATAGTGATTTATTAACATAGATTTTATCTAGTAGCTTTTTTAATAGGAATATTAAATAAACATAATTTTACCAGCTGATTGCGTTCGATATTAAAATGGATTCAATTTAGGCGATTTGAATTTATATTAATTATTTCTTAAATATTGTAAAAAAAAAGTTTTTTTATTGAAACAATATTGGTAAATAATAAATTTGTATTATAATTGTCGATTAAAAAGATTTTATTCTATTAACATAACAATTAAAGCCAATTGAGACCAAATTTGTACATCAAAATAGGCTATACATACACATTTATGTCATTGATAGTAGTTTTTTATTAAAAAAAATAAATTCAAGTAAAAATATATATTTTACATATTATTAAAATTAACAGTAGGTTGTAATTAAAGTATAAAAGTTATAGATAAATGCATAATGTAGAGTAAGAGCGCTGTCTGTGTGTCAGCGCTACAAGCGTCGTGTATTGGATGGATGCAGGGGGGGATGGGAGGGGGTCTCGTCGCTATGCGCTGTGTTACGCTGCAACTCATAGTAGTTTAGTATTTAATCTTCTGCCACACTCTCAAATATTTTACCCACAAGCCGCCACTATTTTTAAACCTACTGATAATCATTTGTTACCATTCAGCCTTATCTTACGTTAAAGTTTTAGTGTAAAAATTAATAAATTGATCTCAAACTTCTCTTGATTTATGTAAATCAATTCACAGAAATCTACTTTCCGAAAAAAAGATATACACGGAAACGAAGAAAGACATTAAACTACAGATTTTTATTTGAAAATATCCCTTTTCTCTATTGTTCGTTACTTCCTAAACCAGGGGTAGTTAACCTGGCTCCTATTTTCCAATAGACGACAATTCAATCTTTCAATGTATCTTTATATTATTATTTTTTTAAACAATAAAGAATCTTTAACATATATTTTCAAGAGATTTAATAAAATCAATGTACAGTTTCAAGGAACGAATATAACTCTTATTAAATGTTTTATTGGAAAACTTGATCTTCGTCGTTCTTAATCCATTGAAGAGAGTATTTCATCAATCCCAAATTACCATTTATAACATACTGAAACTCTCGAGAAGATCAAAAGATCCAGTAGCAATCTTAGCGAATTTAAAATGAAAATGGAAATATGATTTAAAGATATTTTGAACTTGAAGGTGTATGACAGTATGAAAAATTCTTTTCCTGAAGAACTGTTAAAATTTGGATATGATGAAGAAAAGATGATAATGAAAAAAAACCTTACTACTTACATAGATACAAAAATTAACGGTAGGTAAAATATGACTACCCCTGTCCTAAACTATAAACGTATGATAATAATAAAAAAAAAATTGGAACACAATGAGATTTTATCAGTTTATAAAAAATAATAATCCTGCATATCATACGTACTTATATATTTTTTTTTAAATTCGTAACAGTGTATTTATTAGAATCCCTAATAAAAATCATTTAAAATAATATAGCAGGGAGTGTTATAGGAGAGTTTACTGTAAATTCCATCTAGCCTGATATTAACCCAATATTTACTTGAAATGTCTTAAAAATTATATGATGTAGTAGGAAATATTGCCTGGACACAGTCAAGAGGGTAAAATCCGATACTAACATGGTAGAAGATGTACGTCCAATGCCAGCAATGGCTAAGAGAGGGAAACTCTTTATAAAAAACCGCATACCAAGACGGCTCGGTTCCCCGCGGTATGGACACGAAAGGGGAGCCCTCACGTCACGTGTGAGACTCATGCCATTCGAGAGATTGGTAAGGCCCATGCCCTCAGTGAGTGAGAGCCTTATGGCTGGCGAATGATAATGATGATGATGGGAATGTCTGCATTGAACTGTTAATTATTGTTGGATTATTGGCAAATTTTAAATTGAGACAGTTGGCCGATGATCTCATATGACCATTTCAATATTGAACAAATTTGATCGTGATAAAAGTGTTCCTTTGGCCTCAACTACCATGCGAGAGTTTGCCCTCAGCGAGTGAGAGCTTTGTGGCTGGCAAATGATGATGATGATTGCTGTTAGGATGGAGCAATTAAATAGATTTTTTTCGGAATAACCTTCAGACTCAGACAGACATATCATAAAATCATTTGGCAGAAGATAAAAAATATTCTACAGCTTAGTGAGTGGATATATGTACAGTCAGCCCTCCTATAACGCTTCCTAATCGCTGCAGAAAACATCGATTTAAAGAAAGAGTTATGAAACGGCTGAATTTAATTATTTTTTAAAAATAAATGTATCATTAGCGGGGAAAGAATGCCTAACGACAACAGCAACGAAGCAATCAATTTGTTCCTACTCACTATGCAAACATATGTTGTGTCCGTTTACCTTTTTTCGGAATTAGGGAGTATACCATCACCTTGTTTGTTATATATAGAGGGCTACAAATAGTGTGTCAGATATGGATATCATTATAATGATTTATCGGCAGAAATAAGTTGGCCAGTTTGTTTGTGCACACCTCTTGCCCAAACATCCTGCCGCCTAAATTATCCACAATAAAAATGTTCATATGTCATCCGGTAAGTTATGGTGGTGCTCCCCCACCATACCTGGATATAGTAATGCGCTCGTATTTCAAGCTAATTAGAGCCTTGTTAGGCCCACGGCCTATCTCAAAGATAGACCCCCGAAATACACACTATCGTAATTTTCCGAAGCTATGCCCACGATCCGTGACAGAACAATGTGCCATAATTGTATGTTAAAACTATACAGATTTCACATATTTGTTTATATATATATTTTTTTCGTAAATTTTAAGTATCCCCCGTGGACTTGATTGCCGTCATAAAAGTATGCTTTGAATTTTTTTGTACCTGGTCCCTTGAGCATGTTGCCAAATGACCTCCGCCTCGCATATTTGGTCGTTTGGACTGTATAAAACTCGTGAATTAATTTCATATGCAAGTCTAATCCTTATACGGTATGGGTTTTTATGGAGTGCCGTAAAGATGGATAAACAATCTGTTAAACGTATGATAAAGGTCAAATCGCTATAAAAAAATATTTAACAAAAAGCTACTCAATCGATGGATCCACTCGAAATGTCGAAGACCATCGTGGAGTCATCAGAATCGACTATACATCGTTGATATTATTTTTTTATCGACGGTCATCGAGCATTGAATACTCATTTGCACTTTGCCATTATCTAAACATTTAAGAAAAATATGCGGAGACCGAAAAAAAATATTTTTTCATTAAATTCTCGTTGTTATTTATTTGATTGTTATTTATAATTTAAAGATAACTATTACTCTGTATGCAGTCGTTCTTTGGATGAGAAAGAACTCTAAGATGTGATTGATTTTCCTCAGTCAAAATATTTGGCATTATTTTATACAATGAATAAATGGGTTTGGAAGTTATTTTTTATTAAAGACATATTAAAAAAATATTTTTAATGGTTCTAACGATGAAAATGGCGATCATATGCATAACATATACAGTCAACCCGCATATAACGAAGAAATCGGGAATACATTATAGAACATTATAGAAAAGCTGCGCTATAGAAATCAAAGGCACTCTTTATTTGGGAGGGTAACCATTTGCATAATTTAAACGACCTTTTTCTATTTTTTTTATTATGTTCACATACACGTGTTATATTTTGTTATAGGGGGGAACGTTATAGGAGGACTGTCCATCTCTTTATAGAAAAACACGGTATAGCAGGGAGCGTTATAGGAAGGTTTTCTGTATTGCTATATAGTGGTTTTGCAGATAACTATCAATAATCCCTTTAAAAATAATGTTAAGGAATTTTGCACAATATTACAAAAATACCTCTAGTCAATAATTAAAAAGAAATGTTCCAATTCTACATAACTTTGTAGTAAATATATTTTTTTAGCTCAAACTACAGCTTCATCAACAATTATCGATGTCGTTATTATAAAAAAATAACATTTGAAAAAAAAAACCATAAAAATATGTTGTGAATCATTCATTGTGATTAAATTAACAACGAAATAACAATAATTAAAATATTTTTATGAAAATTTATAGAAGTGAACAGATTAAATAATTTTTAAAAATCATTCTTGAAAAATATTGTTAACTTTTAAATATATTCTGTCATTATTAATGACCTCTTTTAATAAATATGCCTTATTATTTTTAAAAAAATTAACTTTTTGTAAGGCAACCATTTTTTAGTTAAAATTGTTGTATAAAAATCAGTATTTTTTAAAATTACATTTGTTTTAGTAATCAAACTGAACTTTATTGTTAACCGATCCGCCTCGACGGCTCGAAACCAACGGCTCTAGCCGATGTGGTCTATGTTGTATGAAATTAATGTTAATTAATAGACCTCAATCATTTCAAGTCAGGAATTGATAAATTCTTCGACAATACCTGACAAAAGTTATTCTATAAATAAAAGTAGTTATTCATAATATTAGATAAAAAATCTAAAATACAAAAACTTGGGGTCCTAAATAACCCCCATCGGTACAACTAGGTTAAATAAAATTATCATGCATTATAAGGAACTATTTATGTATTTAATTACATATACTATTTTGATCAAATAAAACCTAATCCTAATTTCTAAATCGACTCAGTGCTGAATTTAAATGTAATCATTTATATTAGAATATATTTTTCTATAGAATGTATATTTAATCTTTATTTAATAATTATAAATCCAAAATTGATTACATGTTTAAAAAAAGTGTAACTTCTTTACTGTCGAGGTAAATTTAATAAGAATAAATATTGGAAAAGTTATACTCTTTTACATCAAATAATAAAATTTAAAAAAATATTTTAAAATAACAATTATGCCATGTTATTCTGTTTAATTTTGTATATTAAATTACCAGCGTTATGTATTAAGTAAAAAACAATATTTTTATAAATTATAGACACAAAAAGCACTGTGTTAATTATTCTGTATTATTATTATGAATATACTTAATTGCTAACTATTTATATATTATTAAAAAAAGATAGAATACGCTTTATTATAGTATATATATTTAACATTCAAGTGCAATTAAAAATTGTAAACATATACTAAATTGAATTTGATCCTCCGTAAAATATGTCGATCGTTTTTTTGTGTTCTAGCGTGATAAAAATGCAATTACTCAGAAGGTGCATTAAACTGGCTTAAAGATTTTTTTTATTGCTAGTAATAATGAATATATTTTCTCTTTATTGGCATAATTACTTTTACCTGGACGAACCGTGAACTTGATTGCTTACATTTAGATATTTTTGAAAATATCATAATATATGCCTTTCAATGCGGCGGGTCTAAACACGATTCTGCATCTGAGTGCGGCGCCGTTTTGGGCCAAATTATTTTTTTTGCGAGGTAAATTTGTATTCACCGTTTACCGCTATATTAGACCATTTTCCTATAAGAGATTTATGCAAACATGTTGATTAGGATATGTTCTTCCATCTCAACTAAAAAAAGAAACTCGATTTGCTTTATTTTTGGAATAATAAATCGAACAATAAATCAATTGCTCAAACAGATATTAAGTGAGAAAAAAATGGAAATGCGAATCAAAATCAAAAATGCGAAATGCAATTTTCTTATACCATTACATCCGTACACGTGTATGTGGAACATAATGTACGTAGAACACCCTTAACAACCCTTGAGTCGAGATACGTCACCGATATTACTGCGGAGATTTGAATGAAACACTACGCGCGATTTGAATCGTTACTATTAATATGTACATATTACATGGTTCCTATAAATTTCTTGTAATATGTTGTATATTTATTGATAGCTGTGTTTATTAGCTGATTTTTCTAACAAACACCATCACTTAACTCGGTCTAGTTTACATGTAACGACAAGTTTAAGTTTTTAAGAATATTGCGCATGTACGACATGCGGCCGCACCCTGGACACGATTTGTTTGCGCATGTACGTCATGCGCCCCGCACTGAAAGGGTTAATATGGTATATATTTATTTATTTATTTATTTTTTTTATTTATTTATTTAAAGACAATGCGTGATTGGCATTACAGAATGACCCAGTTCGCCAATCACGCATAACACATAATAATACATGAGAAAAATAACACAACAACAAACATATATTACAATAAATTGAAGAAAGAATTATAAAATTTCATAGTATATCAACAAACGGCTGAGATTTGACATCGAACATATCCATTATTCGGCCAAATGGTTGAGCAAAGTAATATTTGGCTACCGGAGAGTTCCTGAGTGAGCCTATTGTCCTCGCCTTTGGCGGAAGAAAAAAAAGCACACACGAACGGGTTCGATGGTAGTGAGGTGCTTCATATGACAACTCGCAGTACAAGGCGGTTATGTACTGCGCCAACCAAGAGCTTGAAGAAGTGCTTTGCCAAGTAAATCGATCTTCTTTTCTCGAGGGTTACATACCCCAGGTAGCCCTGCACCCATGCGCTGGGGTATAAACTTGGGTAGAATCCAAACTCTCTCATGTAGAGATACCTAAGAAATTTCTTCTGTATCTTCTCTAATCTGAGGGAATTCGAGGCGTCATAAGGCGCCCATATATAACATTGATATCTAATTAAACACTGTAAAGGTATACTCGATTGAATTAGATACTAGAATTATATTTTTTCATTAATTTAATTACCAAATAAAAATAAATTAATAATAATATGTGTAATATTTTATCTATTATTTGCCATTTTTCTGATATCGAATTTTCGTAAAACTCATTTTTGGCAGTTGAATTCAAGAATCCCTACATTGTGCGCGTTGAGCTTATTAATTTTTTTGATGAGAATTTATATGGCTTGAATAAATTTAATTTAGATGTGAAAAGATGTGACACAGTCTCATTCGTCTCAATAATTTATTTTAAGTTAGAAAATAATATAAAAAAGTATTTATCTGTATAAAATATTTTATTTGTGGCCCGGCGTAGTTACAAAATCCCTAGTGCGGCCAATCAGCTAAACATTTTGCTCAGGCCTGTTTTAAATATATCAGGTTGTTCGGAAAGTAGTTTAGAGAAGATTTTCTTATAGTGAATAAATATTTTATTGAATTATATATTGTCCATTCTTGGTCCAATACCTTTGCCATCTTTCTGGCAGTGGCATGATTCCACGCTCATAAAATTGTTGTTCTTTACTGGCAAAAAACTGATCCAGGTGATTTTTGACCTCATCATTAGAAGTAAAGGTTTTACCGTCCAAAAAAAAAATGTCGAGACCGGAACAAATAATAAACAGAAGGTGCCAGATCTGGAGAATATTGTGGGTGTGGCAGTATATCTCATTCAATCTGTAAGCTTTTGGCGAGTTAACAAACTTGTAAAAGGTCTCGCATTATCTTGGTGGAACACTGCACCTTTTCTATAGATCAATTCTGACCTTTTTTGTTTAAGTGAATCATTCAATTTGTCCAGCTGATGACAGTACACTTCAGAATTGATCGTTGTGTTGTCGGTAGAAGCTCAAAAATACGATTCCTTTGAAATCTCACCAAACAGATAGCATCACCTTTTTTTGATGAATATCGGCTTTCGAAGTGCTTTGAGCCGGTTCATCTTTTTTACTCCATGATCTCTTGCGTTTAACATTGTAGACAACCCATTTCTCATCCCCAGTAATGATGCGCTTTAAAAATGGATAATTTCTTGACGTTTGAGAAGCAAATCACGTACGTCAACGCGACGACACAATTTTTTTTCCGTAAGAACATGAAGAATCTATATGTCGAGCTTTGAGATTAAACCTAGGCGTTTCAAATGATCATGAACGGTCGTATTCGATCAATTTAATCTTTCAGCATTCTCACGAGTCGTTATTCGCCGGTTTGATCAATTAATGTCTTTATTGTGTCTTCATCAGCTTTAACTGGCCTTCCAGAACGTCAACATCTTCAACATCAACATTTCCGGATCGAAATTTTGCAAACCAGTTTTGGCACTGGCGTTCAGTCAACACGTCAGATAATTTTTACCTTGCTTGAACAGCATTTTTAACTTTTCGATAGGAAAAAAGTAAAATATGCCGAAAAAGCTGCTTTTCACTCTTCATATTTGAAAGGGTATCTACCAAAAACTACTTCGTAGAATCAATCGAACTTTTTCACAAGCAAGCCTTGCTGTATCAGCTGTCAAAATATATAATGATAATGCAGCTTAAGAAAAAAACGAAATAACCTAATAGATCTACATCACCTAAAAAAATATATTATTATCTAATAATCTTATATCTAAGAACTATGCGGAGATGATAAGCCGAATATTCATAACTATGCGTGTTACATAATTAGGTTCATAACTTAGATAAGTTTACATAACTAGCACATATTTGCCAAATATTATGTCGATACGAGAGTATCGTACACTCTCCTCGATAAGTCACATATGTGCGAATTTATTCGTAGGGCGTAAAAAAAAAACTTTTCACCATAAAAACTTTCCTACTCCTCGGCCGTATAAAAAATGACTTCTGGACCAACTTTGCAACGTCACGTATTTTTTGTGGTCTCAAAGAAGTCAAACCCCCTGCCACCTCCCACCATCCGCTTGACCCTTGACCGCCCGTTAGTGTCAGCCCTTGACTGATGCGGTCAACTGATTGAGCTGCTGGCGATAGAACCGCTTCCAGTATGTTTCAGCCTAAAAAAAGAGCGAACCGATATACTCAAACTTTCAATGAGAATCAATTCTTCAAACACCGCTGAATAATAAATGATTGAATTCAAGATAAACAGATAATATGATAGAATTTATTCAAAAATTGTTTCAAATAAATTATTATTAATTATACTTTGAATGCAAATATTAAATTGTTCAATATTTGAAGAGCGCAGGATAGTTGACATATATCGTTGAAGATATAAGGACATGTGAGACAGTATAAAGGGCGTATAAGGATGTGTAAGACAACACGGTAATATCTGAAGATCGACCAAATGCCAGGGGCGTTATCGCAGACGAGCCCTTGCAGACTTTACGACAGGGCCTCATTCGCTTTTTATCGAGTTTATCTTTAAATGGTAAGGGTTGTGCGAAATCGAGTGTCGGATTGAATATTACTCTCAATCGAAATGAATATACTCCATTTAGAATAATCTACGATCTTTAATAGATAATTTTAAGCATAATGTTATCATTTTACTGGTCAATTTGTAATACCTAATAGACTCTTTAAGATGTCTTTTTCGTTGTCAACACTTGTCCAAAGAGGATTTTATCTGAAAAATAGATAATACGAGGTTTGATTTACTGATTTTTTAAGTCCAACTCTCACGATTTTTGTTATTGTGTTCGTATAATTAACGTATCTTGACATCAGTCATATTGACTTTTTTGCGTAGACACCATTCAGTGGCGAATTTCTCAAAGGTGCACAAAGCGCGCGTCTGGGGCCCCATAAATTCAAGGGGCCTCAAAGTTCAGCTCTTAAAAAAATATATTTTTTTTCATAATAAAAATACTTAATAAATTAGCAATATTCCCAGAGATGCATATGTCGATGATTTTATGGTAGCTCGCGAGCTGTAGGATAACCAATGAAACCACAAGGCTTTCACTTTCTTGAATAATATTTCAATTTTCGAGGAAAGGTTGTCGGCTTTTGATAAACAAAACTTAAACTTATTGAACCTAATACTTTTGAATCACTGATATAGTGCCTATTAGAGTAAAAAGTTGTAGGAGTAGTAAAAATATTTAGAGGGGGCCTAACAATTGAATGGCGCCTGGGGCCTCTAAAGGGCCTCTGTGCTAATTTCGCCACTAACACCTTTATAATGCCCCAGTCTTCGTATTCGTCGAACAAAGCTCCCTGCGACATCTTCCATTATCTGATGATGAATAAAAAAATACAAAAAGTCGCTTTGACAATATTTATTAGATAAATACAGAATCGCTGATGGAGCTAAAGGTTCCAGAAGTGTTCTTGAAGATTGGAAAAAGCGCTCCCACAATTATACGATGATTCTGATATAGATCAATCTTTTATTTAGAAATATATAAAGCATACGATGGATCGTAGATGAGTAAAAATTAAAAATAATTGAAATAATAGATGTTCAAAAAATCAAAAAATCTTTTATTAAAATTTTTAAATATAGTTTATTTTGTTTTGTACAATTTTATTCCATTTAATTTAAGAAAATTGGGATACTGGCTCTATTTTCTTAAATTTTGTTTTTAAAGGTTGAGTCTTCGAAGTGGTTAATCATTGAACATATTAACACTTTATGAACCGTTCACGTCTTTTGGCGTGATTTTCTAGCCGAGCGTTATGAGCCGTTCACGCCTTTTGGCGTGAGAGCCACACCCCCACTTGGCATTTTTTTTTCTGATGATGATGCACAACGTAATTTTATTATTTGACCACAGATGGATATACGTGCATGTTAGCTCCATCATAAAGTGTTAAAATAATATTAAATAAACGACCCAGTCTTTGCTGAATTTTATGGTTATATTAATTATTTTGAATTACAGATTTTAACAAACAAGAAGTTAATACAAATATCTAACATATTTCTTTCAAGTTATAGGGATTAAACATAAAATCAAGACTCACTCCAGTGCAAAGAGTTAATCAAAATGTTGCCGGCAATAATTTGATCCTAATTTTTTGTGACACAACGGTTGAAAAATACTGCTGTAAAGTAATAAGGCTTTGTATAACTTTCCAAACGCCCCTCTCGCAATTACAATACTCCTCCGTTCACAGCGGCAATGACAAAAAACATTTTAATGCTAATGACAAAATGTCGGCTCGACTTTGTTCAACCTTTTAAATGTATTAAGGTTTCGCGGATGGCTGACCACATACCTGTATTACAGAATCCCATAGGCTGATTACGCCTCTCGCCATGAAGAGATGCTCTTAATTCTTTACCATATAACGCTCGCTTGATTGAGCTTCCCACTCTCGAGCTTATGATTCACTGTTCTCGCATGCGCCATGAGATATGACATTAAAATAACATACCTGAATCGGTAATTTTTTTTAAGAATGTGTCGCCCGTTGAAATTAAATTTATTTAGCATAATTTAGATGCTATCGCCGATGGGATTAATGGAAAAAAATATATTATCTCTACGGCTAACGGAGAATAAATCGATGGCGTATTATATCCGGGAATAATTAAAAATGTATATATATATGTATTTAAAATCGGTGGATGTATTTCGAAACTGACATGAGTGGGCAATCAAGAGCAATGGCCACTGCAACGTTGGGTCGTTTCAGTTTATGAGTAGTTTTTATTCCCGGATATTCCTGTATATAACCGTAATACTGCAGTTTATGAAGAATAAAATACAGTAGAATGCAACGAATGTAGCGCAATATTTATTTAATAAGTATTTTACTGAATTTTTCACTATATGACGTGGATAAAATAGAATTTTCTCAATCAATGATTGGTAAAGACGATAAATCTATTGTAAAAATATTCTGATAAAATATATTTAAAAAAATAATTTAAGTAAGAGAAGTTTTGCAGCTGTGTCAGTGTTGGGATTTTTTCTAAAAATACTAGTTATTCTGCATTTGTAACCAAAAATTAGATTTATATTTAAGATTAAAAGATAAAAAATAATTGTGGTCCCTCCATTATTTTTGAATTTGGGCCGGCATCGAATCCACCAAGTTCTCTTATTCTTTCTACCATTATCCCTTTATACTTTGTTATTAATGTTATTAGTGATTTAAAAATGGTAGGCTTATCTCTGTTGACTTTTCTTTCCATAATGTGCCGAAAACTTTCAATGAGGTTTAAATCGAGACTAAAACCTGGACATGACAATGTTGAAATATCAAGTTTTTCTATTAAATCTTTGACCAGTGAAATAAGAAAGGGAAATGTTAGATATTTTCTCTCTAAACTAAAGTAAATGGTTAACAAAAAACTTTTAGTCGTATATATAGGATAGGGGTTGTTCTATGGATAGAACAAAATCCTCATTAATGATTCTATTGCAAACTTCTGCATTGACGGTTCCATCGACTAACCCTAAATCTCCAACTCCATAGTAAGAAAAGGATCCTCATACTATTTTTTCTGCAGGATGCTTCAAAATTGGCTTAATGCATTTTTCGTCAAACTTTCTTCTGTTTTCTTTTTTACATATCGAATGTCATCCAAGGCAAATAAGTTAAATTTGCTTACATCTCAGAAGTCAATTTTCCTCCAGTCCTCTTTAGTCCAGATCCGGTAAACTTCTGCCCATTGAAAGCTTTTGGCGTGTCTTTTTAATCAGTGATTTTAACATAAAACTATAATTTCTAAGACTTCTCCGTACCGTTTCTACACTGATTTAGGTTCCTCCAGCTCCGATGAACTCTGTTCTTATTTCCACTGCAGTTTTAAATCATGTGGTTGAGCAGAACATTTTTTAAAAACGATATTCTGGATCAGTTGGCTTATGCTTTGGTCCTGTTCCTTGTTTTGCGCATTACAGGCCCAGTTTTTTTAATCTATTTATTAATTTAGCTATTGCAGATTGACTAAACCCCCCACTAATGATGCAATTTTTATATTCCTTAAATAAGGTCGCAGTTTTCATTTTGTCAAGTGGGTTCATTTCTTCATTTTAACATATTATTTTTTTATTTTACCAACACTATACCACAGTGTATGCAACTACTACTGATAAAGTAGTTATAAAAAAGTCATATCTATAACATGTATGCTAAAAAATTCGCTCAACAATGGATCATATTGAATTTTTTTAAATTTATCTATTGTATAAATCCAAGGATTTGTGTTTAATCATATATTTATCAAGAGCTTTTTTAATTATCTTCTTGTATCCTATCTGGAATATAATAAATAATTCATTTTCAGAATTGTGTAAAAGATTTTCCTAAAATAACACAGTTATTTTGTTTTGCTTTTAAAAGTTTTGCAAAAATCATGTAAGATTTTGACGTAAAATTATTTTAATATATATTTTCAAAATGAACAATATATATAATATTTCTATTAAATAACAAAAATATGTAATGTAATCTCGAACATTTTTTTATTATATAGAATATAAATAAATTTGAATATATTTTAAATAAGAATCGATTACACAAAGCTTTAAGAATGTTCGCAGACCTGACTCGAGAAAATGATGTTAAAAAAACACCGATTTTTTAAACGATCATTGTATACTCTATTGATTTTTCTCAATAACTTAGTAAGAAAAAAGTTAAATAAAAATATAATATGAATATTACCATTAATATTGGATACAAGCGGAGCAGCTTTTAATTCTGGGTCATCTGACTCATCGTGTATCAGCAATACACGCAACAAGCTCATCGTCCGTTCGCGGTCGAGTGGTCTAGGCTCTCCCCTTTCTATTTCAGCATTTTCATTTGAGATTGTGAAGTGTAGAGAGATGTAGCCGGAGGCTGTTTCAATTATTTTATTGACTCGGATCCGACCGAGCCGACGTGATTGAGTGATACGTCAAATATTGTGGATGGGAGAAGGTCGAGCTCGGAATTAATAGAACAACCCGTGTACAATATGGATCTAGTCGGCGATACACAGTTTATTTTTATCAAGACAAAAAATAAAGAAGAAAACACAGATCGGTTCACCATTCGACGTTTTAATGGCTCAATAATGAGTGGAACCAGGGACGGCTCGTGACTCTAAAAACAGGTGGGGCATGATGAGGTTGGAGTGCCCCACCCCCCTTTTTTAAAAATAAAATGTGATCCAAAAATATGTTTTATTTACATAAAAACATTAACGAAATCATTAAAAAATATTTTTTATCATTATGTTAAAGGCGCGCGACAGTAGTATCAAAATATGGTATTCCACCGCTGCAACAAAAAGGTTAAGAAGACGTGCGACGATAGTACCGATATCAGAAAAGGTAACCCGTCGCTACATCCAATTGTTAAGACGCGTGAATTGTCACCGATTATTGGAATGGGCATCCAACCGCGTAGTTGACGATCGCTTCGAAGATCGGTATTAAAGTGAAACACGCTTTGTTTTTACAATGATGGTTGATTAAAGAAATGCATGTGTCGTCAGTTCGATTATAGGTGTGTATGGAAATGAAAGTAAAAGATCCCAGAGAGGAATCTCTGATACGAGATGAAGATAAAAAAAGATCCCAGAGATTCATTTCGTATGAATAAATTAATTATAAGATCACAGAGACGAATCTCTGGTACAAGAAAATCAGCGTAAACGAATCATCCTGTCAATTGCTGACTGATCAAAAAGGGGTTTTTGTAGAAGATATTAAAAATGACGACTTGTCTATGAAATGGATGGCGATGCTCTGATTGGTCTGAGGAGGGTGCATCCTACAGTAAACCCCTATAACGTTTGCGACAATTTTTTCCTATAACGTCAATCCCCCTATAACATAATTTTTTTAAACGTTAATTAGAATTTTCATTAAAATATTTTATAATTTTATAAAATTAATTAATAAAATATCGCGTTGATCTTCCCTGCCCGCAAATGACAGGAAGATAACGTCAGCATACGATAGGATATCACTCATCGCGAGAATCGAAAATGAAAATGTTTGATTTACTGATTTCCTTCAAATCAAAAAATAATATTAAAAAACCTTAACCCCCTATAACTCGTAACCTATCTTGACGTTATAGGGGGGTTTACTGTGTATAGCGAAATGTGACGATTGATTTTATAACGACTGTATAAAAATTCAATAAACAAATAAAAAAACTCTTAATATAGAAATATGTATTTTTAACACAATCAAATCGAAATCGTTTTTATTAATATTTATTTATTCATTTATTTGAACTCTTCAAATTCCAGAAAAGTAAATGCAAAATATAGTCGAAAAACGTCGACGGTGTCGTTTGTTTTTCGAATTGAGTAGAAAATATAGACCAGCGAGGCATATACAGGTCTGCCCCAAAGAGAGCTTTACGCAACAAATGAAAAGCGACCTTCTGTATACGGTAATATGAAACTTTTCTCTCTATCTTCAATGACTGACAAACAACAACACTCGTTCGCTTCGGACCAACAGCTAAATTGAGGCTAACGACCACGTGTTCAGGGCATATAGAAATCTGCCCCGAAAAGACTTATGCAGCAAACAAAAAGCGACCTTTTCTCTTTACCTAGCAACCACGTGACCGTGAGGGGGGATACAAGAATGCTCAAACACATACGAATACGATTGTGTTCGCATATTTCAGCTGATTATTATTTTTTATTAGGTGAAAGGTGTGTGGGGCAGTGGCCCGGTTGCCCCTAATGACGCGCCGCCCCTGAGGGTAACGTTAAAACCGATGTATCGCTTACATAAATAAAGAAATTATTCAGTGAAAAAAACGCATCCAGTTGCTGGTGGCGTATAAAGTGTTTACAATATTGAATGGAAGCACGCGTGCGCATAAACACAGCCGGGGTCGCATGCGCATTCTCGGCCAGTGCAATTGCGAGGGGAATTTGCATACTAATGCGAGACGTTGCGTGCTCCGGCCATGTACCGGGGCCTCGTCATTATTTCACTTTATGCTAATGGCTCGGGATCAGGCTCCACGTGGGCGTTACGCAGGACCAAACCAAAACAACCAAACGCCGTCCTTCCAAGATGACATATCGAATTTCAGGCCGAATTCCGAACGAGCGCTCGGCCATCGGCGACGAATGTGACAGCCTCGCGAATCGACAACACGTCACCGCCAAAACTGCATCTCGATGACGACGTGTTGTACGAAAATACGCGTCTGATTTAATTGGTAATCGATGATCGACTCAATGAATTGAATGGCACTTGTGAATCAAGCATCATTGGGCACGAGTGCCTTTGTTCAATTGCCAATCTTCAGCGAGTTAAAAATAATTAGAAGTGGTAGATAAGTGCTTCTAAATAGTCTGCTTGGGGGTAGGAAGACCATTACTGTGATAGACCAACGAATATATATGATAAACCGAAAAGTAATGACATTTTTTGTGTTGTTTTTACATCAGTTTTTCATCAACTGTCGTAGAGTAAACAGATGAAATTTAATATCATTTTAAAGCTCTATTTGTAATCTACGGATTCTATTTTTTATCATTTTGTATCCTTAACTTAGCCGTGCCGATGGGGTATATTTGGGACCCTAAGTTTTAGATTTTTCTGGAATAATTCCTTTAATATAATTCCCTTAATCCTACATGTCACAATCATTTTGTATCTGTGTATATAAAAACGTTTGACGAATAAATATTATGAATAATCATTGACCTTTATTTTCCGCAATTGCGAAAAATATAAAAACAACAATATTCGTTTTTATTTGTTCCGTACCGGATGCGAGCGAGAAAAAACATATCGTAAGTGCAAGTGCGAGTAAACCATACTAAGGAGATGTGTGGGGCGAGCGTGCTTCAGTCTGCGACGGATATAACTATTTTTATTCTTAGAATATATAATCCTTTTTTTTAAAGTCCAGATATTGATTAATTCTTCATTGAAATGGTTGGGGTTTATTTTCATATATGCATTTCGTACTTAATAGACCCCATCGGGCAACACTGTTGGTTTCGAGCCGCCCTGGCGGATCGATTAATAAAAATCTCATGACTAGAGATCGTGAAGATCCATTAGAGATCGTTTAAGCTATTCGATAAGGTGTTGAAGCCAAAAGAAGCTACGAGATCATCTTCGAAATTTAGGGAGTCGTCTTAAAACTTCGCAAATACCATAGATGATACAAAAAAAAATATTTAAAAGTGATGATAGAGAAATAAACGATACACTAATGTCAGGAAGACCATTAGAATTCCATGATGCCGCTTTAAATTAATCGGTGGAATCCGACCATTGCTAAATCATAAAGGAATTGTCACAAGATCTCTATTGTCATTGATCAACTGTACAGGACTATTTGAAAAGGATCGATGAAAAAACTAGAACAAAGGGTAACAAACTATTCGTCACTCTTGTCTATGTATCAGACCCATCCGCTCCTGAGAAGGATTATTACTGGTTATAAAAAGTGGGTTCTGTACAACAACCCTAAGAAAAAAAGACTTTCTTCAAAGCAAGTACCATTTTCAATCCCTTGTCAATCGTTAACCCTACAAAAGATATTCCCTTGTGTTTAGCGGGATATTTTGGGCGTAATTCATTATGAATTATTAAAACCTGGACTAACACTTACAGCTCAAGTTTATTGTGCCCAATAACAGAGATTGAAGGCGAAAATTCCACACGTAGCAAGAATAATACAGGAAAATTTGAGTTGGATTTAGAAGTAGCACAGCATCCACTTTATTTACCAGATATTGCGCCTTCAAATTATTATCTTAAAACATTAATTAAGAAATAACATTTTTACATCACTAGAAGACGAAAAAAACAAGTATTTTACACTTACTATATTTCCTACTCAGGAGAAATCTTACAGGAACTGATTCTATATTTATTGACAAAATCTAAATTAATAAAGAGTACTTGTTTTTCTATAATTCTAAATCTCTAAATATTATTTCAAACTCATTTATAAGGCTTTAAATACATTCTGCGTATTTATATAATGCATTGCAGTAATACTTAAAATTGATAAGATCAAGTTGCATGTCGGAAGTGCGTTAACTTTTAATTTTTCTACTGCGTTTCCTATAGAAGTAGGTTAGATTTGAATGCTTTAACTTGGTCACACATGTTCGTAATTGTTTGTGTCGTAATTTTTTTCTTTCCAGTTCTTCCAAACACAATATAGTTACTAGTAAAATCTGTTGTTAATTTAAATCTCGAGATATTATCAAATTAATCATTAAAGGACATCTTTGATTCTCTGGTAATTTACAGCTAAGTCTAAAGCAGTTGATGAAATTTAGGAATGTATAAGTACAAAGAAGTAGTAAAAGAAATCTGTGACGATTGCTTAAAACTAAATAGAACATCCAGAGGATCCACAGATATTCGTGATGAAGAGATGTTTGTTTCATGAAGAATATGTCATGTTTTCTTAAACAATACATTATCATAATATTACTTATCTATCTGATTGTTCCAAACCAATGCCATGGGGTGAAGGAAGACGTCTTTTGTCTTTCGGGTCCAAGTCTTCTTTGAATCTATCCTGAAGGATGTAATGCAGATTTCATTGGAGAAATATCTATTTATTTGAGATGTTTTTAGACGATATAATAATAACTAATCCAAAGAAATCAAAGAAATAATTTTTACCCATTAGTTGCGGGGGTTCAAAAACAACCGCGTCGTCCGAAGGACCCGGGTATATTCGAGATCCCAGGTATTTCAAGTTTTTTTTAAAAAAAATGGATCTAAGAATAAAATAGTTATCGATGATTTGTTTCATAATTTAGTCGAAATTTTGAATTTGGGACGCGCACTCGACAATTTCTCGCACTTGCACATCGTACCGGATGCGAGCGAGAAAAAACATCGCGTTGTTTTAATTTTTTTTTCGCAGTTGCAGACAATAAAAACTGACTATTTATAAAATTTATTCTTTAGACTTTTTTATACAAATACAGAAAGTTTGTGACATGTAGGATTAAATTTCAGTGAAAAAATCATGGATCTTTACTTAAAACTCGATAACAATGAAAGTGATGAAATTACTGATTCTAAAAATAAATAAATTAGATATTGAACGATTTAATAAAAATCAGAAAGAAAGGAAACATTGCACCACAGATGAAAGTATGTAAAAAAGTTAGGTATTTGTTTTTTCTAAATTCTTAAACGCGACATTCTTCATGAGTAATAAAATCAAACAATAAAACGTCACTCCGTATGTTTAAAAAAAACTGTAAGAATGTAAAACGATCAATTTATAGCGATACGCTGATGGTATCAAATATCCACGTGGGCCATATAAAACGACTATAGCACTGAAAACGCTGTAAAATAGGATGAATAACGATTCTACACGAGGATCTTTATTTTAAACAATTCCCACACACGATGTAGCATTTAAAAAAAATAACGTATAAAAATACAGTAATTAAATACAACTTGTATGCGTATAATAAAAATCATAAATATTTTCAACGGCGATAATTTTAAAAAAAATATTTAAACAAAATTCCAGTATACGATTATTTCGTTCGACGTTTTTACGCGTCGGTCATTTACATAAATTATTAATTAGACATTTTTATATGGTCGTATATTTCATTTTGCAATATATACGGTTTTTTTACCAATATTATTTTTGCGTAGGTTTGAATATATTAAATGTTAATTTCATAATTGTCGGATGTACACTCTCGACATATTCGTGGGAGAGAAAAAAATTAGCATCGAAACATGTCGAAGGTGTACGTGCGTCGAATGGCGAAATAAGCTCTCCCCCGTGTTATTATTTGAAAAATATTGCGATTTCTCATTTTTATTATGTTTTATAATGATAGTTGTAAATCGTATGATCCCATCCTTCGATGTGGGGTCCTAATAATTTTTAATGGTTGACCAACAGTCGACTGTATATTTTACAGCGTCATTCGACGTTAATTGTATTTTAAAATGTTTAATGTTACGTATTAAAAGGCTAAAGTCGTAAATTTGTTATGGGTTATGGCATCCTAATTTTGTTTTGTTTTCGGATAATTATAAGCTGAGGATTGTTTTCTTACCACAAAATTTGGCCAATCACTAAACTCGGCAAAGCAAGTGGCCACTGTTTTTAGTCACAATGGAATTGATTAATTACGTGAAAAAAAATATAAACAATTGCAATAAAGGTTTTATGTTTAATTAATTTAACTGTGATGTTTAATTAATTTAACTGATCAGAAGGTTCTTGGCAATATTGATTTTACAATATTATTATTTTTATAAATGGTTCATTATGTATAGAAATATTCGAAACTTATAATGTTCGGAGTAATACTTAATTTTTAAATAAAAAAATCTGAAAATCAATCGCCTTTTTGCACAATATAAAGAAGACCTTCTTAAAATATTATTTTAACAAATTTCATCGTCAGACATTTTTCGTCAAGAATTTCAAGTCTAGATATTCATGAATTCTTCATGAATCGGATGCGAGCGAGAAACAGCAGAGAATATTGTTATTTTACTTTTTTTCGCAATTGCAGACAATACAGAACAATGATTATTTATAATATTTATTCT